>JAJJHQ010004201.1:675928-737974 GCA_021223825.1 Drosophila ironensis | reverse complement strand
TAATGAGGTATTCGCATTTTCATCACTTGTTCCAGCCTTCATTTCTTATCTATAAAATTTGTCCCCTGAGTACTCTCACGCCCTTGAAAGGGGCTTAAGTATAATCAACCTTTATTTTTAACTAATTAAAGACAATTTCCTACCTTTTACTGACATAACACCAATCTATTCTAAAGATATTTGGGATATTTCAATGAACTAGACGTTTTTCTATTATTAAGCTCTCAAATATTTAAGTTTCAGTCTACTAAACCATTTTATGAGCATTAAAATTGGGCTTTCAATCATTTCATAGGCTGTATTTTACACTAAATGTATGTATTTTAAGCAGGGAACATAAACGAATTAATCTAAAGCAGCAAAGGGCAGAGATTTTTAAGAGACTTTCCCATTTTTTTTGTTTTTGCGAGCCGAAAGAGCCAAGGGCTGCCCATGGCTGATGTTAAATCACTCAAAACAAACTTGTGTTGGGTGTAAATTCGATGCCTTCGAGGTGAAAGCGAAGGGATTAGTCATACCGCGAAACCACTACAATATCGTATCTCCCCGTCCACTTGCAGATCCAATTCAGGGAAAAAGTGCTATGGACCGCCATCACGCTGTTCATCTTCCTGGTGTGCTGCCAGATCCCGCTGTTCGGCATCATGAGCTCCGACTCGGCGGATCCCTTCTACTGGATCCGTGTGATCCTCGCCTCGAACCGTGGCACCCTCATGGAGCTGGGTATCTCGCCCATCGTCACCTCGGGCCTGATCATGCAGCTGCTGGCCGGAGCGAAGATCATTGAGGTCGGCGATACGCCCAAGGATCGTGCTCTCTTCAACGGCGCCCAGAAGCTGTTCGGCATGGTGATCACCATCGGACAGGCGATCGTCTATGTGATGACCGGCATGTACGGTGATCCGTCGGAGATCGGAGCCGGTGTCTGTCTGCTGATCATCATCCAGCTGTTCGCCGCCGGTCTGATTGTCCTGCTGCTCGACGAGCTGCTCCAGAAGGGCTACGGCCTGGGCTCGGGCATTTCGCTCTTCATCGCCACCAACATCTGTGAGACCATCGTGTGGAAGGCGTTCAGCCCCACCACCGTGACCACCGGACGCGGCACCGAATTCGAGGGCGCTGTGATCGCTCTGTTCCACCTGATGGCCACCCGTAACGACAAGGTGCGCGCCCTGCGCGAGGCCTTCTACCGCCAGAATCTGCCCAACCTGATGAACCTGCTGGCCACCGTCCTGGTGTTTGCCGTCGTCATATACTTCCAAGGCTTCCGCGTGGATCTGCCCATCAAGAGCGCCCGCTACCGCGGCCAGTACAGCAGCTACCCCATCAAGCTGTTCTACACCTCCAACATTCCCATCATTCTGCAGTCGGCGCTCGTCTCCAACTTGTACGTCATCTCCCAGATGCTGGCCGTCAAGTTCCAGGGCAACTTCTTCATCAACCTGCTCGGCGTGTGGGCCGACGTTGGTGGTGGCGGCCCGGCCCGCTCCTACCCCATTGGCGGTCTGTGCTACTACCTCTCGCCGCCCGAGAGCGTGGGCCACATCCTCACCGATCCCATTCACGCCCTGCTCTACATTGTCTTCATGTTGGGCTCCTGTGCTTTCTTCTCCAAGACCTGGATCGATGTGTCCGGCAGCTCAGCCAAGGATGTAAGTGCTGCCCCCCGACTCCTGCGTTATCAATTGTAAGCTAATTTGTGTTCCCTTTCGTTTCAGGTTGCCAAGCAACTGAAGGAGCAGCACATGGTGATGCGGGGCCATCGTGAGAACTCGATGATCCACGAGCTGAACCGATACATCCCGACGGCGGCCGCGTTCGGTGGCCTCTGCATCGGCGCCCTGTCGGTGATGGCCGACTTCCTGGGAGCCATCGGCTCCGGCACTGGTATCCTGCTGGCGGTGACCATCATCTACCAGTACTTTGAGATTTTCGTCAAGGAGCAGTCCGAGATGGGAGGCATGGGCACGCTGCTGTTCTAAGCAGCCTGGCTAGCAATTCACCCGCGATGCAATCAACAATAAATAATATTTTCATCATACTTCCTCACACGCTCGCTCCCATTAAAAACAATCCAACAACAATTTAAATTCTTATATATTGTTTTTTTCGTTACTCCGTCCCCTGTCCAAGCCTATGAAGCAGATCCTTCATCATAACAACACGGAAACGTACATTAAAACATGCAACGGGCACGAGAGAAACTTTTATTTTGAATAGTTTTAGTTGTATTCAAATGTGAGACTACATTGCTTAAGTTCAATATTTCTGCGAACTCATTGAATTTCAATGCAAGTACTTGTTTTATATTAAATCAATTGAATTATATACTTTAAAGACAACACACCGCAAAGGGCATATTGAAATTATTGAAACGAAGATGTACATCCAACATGCATACAAATTGTCATAATAAAACGTAAATAAGATAACTTTTTTAAATGAATTTATGGTTTTATTTGACTTTAGATATATCTATTTAGCGGGTATATGGGTAATGGGGAATATTAATAATATCTGGAATAAAATACATGCATTTTATAATATATAACGTATGCCTTTTTCCACCTATCCTATTTTAAAACTAATTTAATCAATTTTAAAATGTTTGTGCTTCTAAATAATATTTTCTCTTTCTCTTACGAAAAGATCAACTACATTTTTGATTCGTTTTTTAATATAAATATATTGATTTAAAGCTTTAACCATGTACCTTTTGATATTTTTTTCCAGAAAACATTTTTGTATTTCAAAATTCATTTTTTTATATATGTAAATCATTAATAAAAGGATTTAGAGATACTCATAATAGTTGATAGGCAGTATTAATCGAATTTCACATTATTAACAATGAATTTTAACAACAATTTCACATATTTTTATAATTTAAGGCAAAATGAAAATTTTTGAGTAGATTGTCAATGGACATGGCAGGGACCCTTCGAAGGCAAAAAAAGAAAACTTGTTAAATTTAAAATTTGCTTTCAAAATGTAAAAATTTCATTACAGTATCATTAAAAAATCCATAAGTGCATATTCTACTGGATAATTTATTATTAAATCTGTTCCATTTTATTAAATTATCTTAAAATAGAATAGAATGTTTAAATAATACTGACAGCCCGCCAAATTAGACAGAATACCTCACTAGCCAGTGTGACCCTAGTCACTGGCATCCCCCACTTAGCAACTGCCGGATACACCGAGCAAAATAACCAAGTATAAATATTAGCAATTCGACTGTTTCGTATGAATTTGTATGGCGAACTTCAGTAGACTTTTTTTTCATCAAATTTAATCAATGGTATTAATCACATGTATTTTGTATGTGTGTTTAGCAATTCACCCGCAATAAATAGAATCCAATGATTATGTTCGGTTTAAAAAAATCATTGGAATATCTATTTGGATTAATTTGTTTTTTTTTTACCAACTAAAAGGATTTTCTAAACAAATTATTTTTTTCCCGCAATATATGTTACAAATTATAAAAATCATTGGCAAAAGGCTTTAGCATTACTTATATAACTTGATAGAAAGTATTAATCCCATTTTAGATTATATTTCAACGAAATAAACAACGAATTTCATAATTTTTTATAATTAAAAGCAGATTGAAAAATTTTGAGCAGATTGTCAATGGACATTGCAAGCGTGTTTAGAAGCAGAAAACGAAAATCGATGAAATTTTAAATGTGGTCTCCAAAAGCGTAAATTTTGATACACGATCATTGGAATATTCATAATTAAATATTGTATTGACTCAGCTGTTGTTAAATCGTTCCCATTTTATTTAAAACCTCTTAAATAAAAAACAAAATTTAAATTAGAGTGACAGCCCGCCAAGTGGAACAGAAATCGCCCACCGGCAGTGTGACCATTGCGAAGAAGTATTCCTAACCGACCCCCTGCCGGTCATACTGGGCCAACAAAATGGGAAGTAATTCGTAAAAATCGTAAATAATAGGAAATTGGCCCACCACGACGCCCCGAGAACTTGTTGATCTGCGAGGCAACCACCAACCGGAGTGCATCCAGCCGCAGTATCCTCCCCGGACCCGGAGCCGAAGCAGAAACTAGCGAACAAGGAGCCGCAGCGATTTGATTGCCATGTCAGCGCCTCTGGCCAGGAATTGGCCGTATATATGGCAACAACTGAACGCCCTGCTGCACAACACCTCGCCGGTGATCACCCTGATATGCGTGGTGACCACCTTCGGCTACCTGCTCTCCTTCTCGGAGACGGCCATCCTCCTGCTGAGCGTCACCCCGGGCTACATTCTGCCCAACGGCAAGTTCTGGATATGGACGGCCTTCACGTTCTGCTTCATTGAGCTGCACTGGTGGGAGGTGGCCGTGGACGTGGTCACCGTGGGACTGTGCGGCAAGATGCTGGAGCCCCTCTGGGGCCAGCTGGAGATGTTCAAGTTCTTTGCGCTGAGCAACTTTGGCGTCTCGCTGCTGACCACCATATACTATCTGTTCTACTACATGGTCACCAAGAACCCCACCATCTTGTTCGACGTGCACATCCACGGCCTGGCCGGCTACGTGGCCGGAATCTGCGTGGCCGTGCGCCAGATAATGCCCGATCACCTCATCTTCAAGACGCGCTACGGACGTTTAACCAACAGGTAAGTCTCGGGCAGGAAAATAGCTAAATAAGGCGGGTAAAAGGGTTCCCAAATCATATAGAGATAGGGGTATAAACTAGCAAGGCAACCAGGGATGTTTTGTAAGGTAAGAGGTAGTAAAATCATAAAGAATTAGGGCTATAACCAAGCCAGCTTGTCAAATTATGCGATCAAACGAATAGGAAAGGCTTGGGCAGAGAAATACCTATGATTCAAAGAGGAAGGGTTCTTAAATCAAGTGTAGATAAGGGTATAACCAAGCTGGCTTTGGGTATTCAACGATATTTCGCATTAATAAAGGCATTCAAATCTTAAAAACATAGAGAAATAATAAAGTCATAAGGGAAACGTAAATTTTTTCCAATAAAAAATGTAACTTAAACAATTAGGGAAACATAAGATCTTAATATTTAAGTTTCTTTTGGAATTGGTTAAATATTAGCTTTGTTTTTTGTATTTCGTCGATTACCAAATAAATATTTTCCAATTCAAGTTGATTAAGCAAAGAAAATACCGGAACCTATAAAATATAACCAAAATTAGTGTCATGAAATTACGATTTTAGGTTTGGAGTACGGCAAACTGTGTAAATAAAGCCATGTATAGAAATATATAACAAATGCACGCCTTTTTGGTTTACCCCTCGATGTTTTTCCTAATAAGATGACATCATAATCTTAAAGAACTCTTGCTTTTGCCGTTTAGATGCTTTACCTTGAATTTTTTACTTAAAAACTATTTAATTTTAAGTGAAAAGGATCAAGATTACAAGAATTTAACAGATTTTCATCAAGTAACCAATTTAGTGGGCAGAAATCTCAATGCTTTCTGTTATTTCTTTTTATTTTTTGGAAGAACAATCCAATTGACAGCCGCCCGCATGTCCAACCGTTCATGTGAAGGGTTAATTTCAATAAAATGTGATGATTAACGTTGTTTAATTTGATTTGCAGGAATGTCCCCTTGACGGTGCTCATCATGGCCATCATTTCGTGGGCTGTTGGCCTCTTGGACGGCACCTACCCGGCGATGTTCGCCTCCGGATCTCTGGTCTCGTGGATTTATCTGCGCTTCTATCAACACCACCCCAACGGGCGGGGCGACAGCTCCGAGAGCTTCACTTTCGTCAGCTTCTTCCCCAATGTATCGCAGCCGTTTATCAGCGTTCTGGTTAATCCCATCTACAACTGCTGTTTGCGGGCGGGCGTGGTCAAGACGCCCACGCCGCTGCGAACGATATCGGCATCCAGCCTGACGTCGATTTCGGTGCAAATGCCGGGCGTGGATCCGCACGACATAGAGCGCAGGCGGTAACGCAAGTTGTGGCAATGTTTGTGATATCTTTTAACTAATTCCCTTTGCAGACAAATCGCTCTGAAGGCGCTGAGCGAACGGCTGAAGGCCACGGACTCCACGAAGCATTCCCAGCTGCCCAAGTCGTTTCCACAGCAACAGCAGCTGCAGCATCATCACCACCAGCATCAGCACCACCATCCGCCCCATCAGCAGCAGCACAAGCATCACAGCCACGGCTCGGGGCATAGTCATAGCCATGGCCATGGCCAGGGAGCGGGCCATGGCCACAGTCACAGTCACGGGCCCGGGCCCGCTCAGACGCCGCAGCCCGACTTCCTGAAGCCCACCAGCAGCGCTGGACAGCTGCCGATCACGACGTCGCGGGCAGAGCCGCGCATGATCAGCACCATGAGTCCAATTGCAATACCAATGCCGGCGCCGCCGCCCAAAGATGTTGCTCCGGGAGCTGGAGCAGGAGGAGGAGGAGAAGCCACCCTGATCAACCTCGACGATGTCCCATCCACGTCTTCGACAGCCTAGACAGTGATTTATTTCCGTTACCGCAATGAATTTTTTGATATTTAAACGATCGATCTAATCCAAGATTTATGCCCGTCTTTTGTATGGTTATGCAGCCCACACAATCCCCATTGTAATTAAAGTTTCTGTGTGTTCCATGTAGTGTCCTGTAGATTTAACGCTTGCTTGCTGCGCACACCGCCGGCCATGCTCTTAGATGCAGTGAATTAAAACCGACAAAAGGTTAGGAGAAACATTACCTTCCAGGCGGAATGCGAATAATTCGAGCCTCTTTGTAGTTGCATACTTTCTGTTTTGTAGTTCTTACATGTAATTGAAAATGATGCTTTATTTAGTTCATAATTGTAAATATATATTTAAAAACTAAACAACCCGTTGTTTGTTGGCAGGTGTGCAATCCCGCATAGTTTTAACATCTCCATAGCATTTTATTAACCCCAATAATTTATTTTTACTATTAAAATTTAATATGTAGCTTAAATTTACTAAATTTTTTTACTAAAAATTAAATAACATACGTTTTCGGTTTCTAAGTAATCAAACTTGAAACTAAAAAAAAAATTGAAAAATATATTGATATGGCTTAGTGAACATATCGATGCATTTCCGCGAATGTATCATATGTAGAAAAATCTAATTGTACAAGAGAAGCATTTTTTCAACTTAATCTCCTAGGAATAATTGAAAATAGTATTTTTAATTATTTTTTATTATTTCTTTATTTTTATGCGTTTGAAGTATTATTATTCACATGAAAAAAAATGAAACTTAATTTTTATCGGAACTATAGCGCTTTAAGTTTAATTATTTAACAGGGTAGTGAGACATTAGGTGCCTAACAATTTTTCATTAAGCTCAATTTCAAAATTAAGCGACACAATACTTTCGCAGAAATGCGTCGATATGTACACTTTTGTACTTGATAATTGCAAATTTTTCAAGAATTAATTTACAGTTTATATTTGTCTATGAGTTTATTTACTGAAAAATCTCTAAACATTTTATAAAGTTAAAGATCTTAATTAAATTGAAGAATATAGAATTATTATATAATTTTTCTATATTTTTAAAGTAGTTTTTGTTCCTGGAATGCGTTTTTCTCTGGCTTTAGTATATTATTTTTTATTAAACTGAATTAAAATTAAAAAAAAGAACAGTTGCATTTTAGTTGATTTTCAAAATTTATGAATTCAAAAGCTTGGCGGACAGCGATTTCCAGTGCTGGAAAGCTTTTTGCGCGGGCTTTGGCTTTCGGAGTCCTCCGAACCTAAATTGCTGTCGCTTGGGCACACTGCGTCGCGTTCGGATTATTGATTGTGCATGTCTGTTTTTTTGTTTAGTTTGTTTACCGACCGCCAGCCACTGCAATAAACTCAAAATCGTGCCACGTGGACCGCACCCGCAATCGCAAGGCCGCCTGCGATGATGCCATAGACACAATTGGAGGGAGCATAATCTAAATAGAACTTAATCCGAACGGGAGCCCGGAAACAGGGTGCTTTTTCCGAGAAATGGGTCGCCAAAATAACAATAACAACACGCACCAGCAGACAAATGTGCGAAGGCATCGAAATGGTTAGTAATATTTTTAAGGGGCAAGTAAAAAACCCACAAAACAACAAAACTGATAAGGATAAAAGCAACAAGAACAGAGCCAAATGCTTGCGATAAGAGAACAAGCAACGGAAAGGCACAAAAATACATACAAATACTTAATATATACACATATTTATGTATATAAACAACTTGTTATCGTGTCTTTTTTATACAAATGTACATATATTGTTTTGATTGCTTCTTTAACTTTTTGGGGCAAAAACAAAAACCAAACAAACCGGCTGCGCATGCCATTTTTGAGCTTTTCGTGGGTTCTTGACTCATTTAAATGCCATAACCTTTCCAATAAACCACCCAATAACCCACTCAACTAGTTTGTAAGCCCGCAACTAGTTTATCAGGAACTGGACTAAATATAGGTATACCCGACACAGGCTCTCTGTGTGTAATAATACATTATATATATTATATAGAAGGCGCAGCCGCCCTTAAGTGTTTCCTGATCTCTGGGACGCCTTTTACTTTCACAAAAGCAAATCTCAGGGCCACTTGGTCTCGCCTGCGGTTGCTGGTCGGCTTTGCATTTGCAACACGAAAATCTGCCCCGCGGCTAAAATGCGATTGCGATGGTGTTGCTGCAGGCCCCCCTAAAAATCAAGCGGAAACGCGGGGCTGGTCAACTAGGGGATACCCTCTAAGATCCAAATAAAATCAAAGCCAAAAAATTCTCAGATTATCTAGGGGGTACCTTCTAAACAGCTATGAATATTCCTTGGATTTTTTCTTAACTCTAAACACGAATAAATTAGGCGATATGCAAGACCTTAGGTCCCTTTTCGCCGTCTACTTCGGATGACGTGCACATTTCGATTCCCTTTTGTTCGAGACATTCACAGCTTTTTGTATTTGGGAGCAGTGGGAGCCGAAAGAGCTATGGGCTGCCCAACGTTGCTATTATTTTTTGGATACATTTTAAACCATGAGCATCCAATTTACTGGAAATACCTAATACCTAACTAAAAACTCGGAGTCAAGAGTCTAAATAACTTTGATTGAATCTGTAGATTAATAATTTCCTAATAATTGATAGGCGGTAAACGGAATTCCCCACGCTCCGCGAAAATTTCTTATCAGATTAGCCAGGCCCCTTCATCGGAAATGATTAATGGAAACTAATACGAAATCAGGGGTTTGTTTGATTTGGTTTGATTTATTAATTCTTTCTTTAATTGTCTTTAAATTATAAAAGAAAGCAAATTTCATTGACAGTGATTCCATCTAATCTGATCAGTCACATAAACTGAAATTAGTGCTAAAACGCTTATCATTATCTATAACTTCTTAACACGAATGCATTGATTATGCCGCCCCACTTGCTCTCCGATCAATGCATTTTGAAGCTTCCCCGCCACATATCTTGAACAGGGTATCCCCCAAACAACTGGCATGACCATGTTAATATGTTCGCCTGCAAATACGTTAACAGAGACCGAGACTCTCGCTCACAGTCGCACCACCGAGCATATACACCTTCCCAACCATATAACCAGCGCACGAGCGACTGTCATTCCACAACAGGCGGACGGACAGACAGACAGACTTACGGACAGACTTGCGGACAGAGGCGAAGACGGCGGCGGCGGCGGCTCCACTTTTGAGCAAGAAAAACCACTGAGGGCGATCGCTGGCGCTCAGTTGCGCTTTGGTTACCACGTACAACGGTTCGCAATCAAATAAAAGCGTTGTCAGTTTATCGCGTTCGCCAAAAATAAAACCCCAGTAGCGTCAGATAAAAGTACATCCATCCAAATAGAGAAAACCTGGAGAGCTAGCTGCTGCCATCTCCCCTCCTACACTCCACCTCCCCCAAACAAACAAACTAACATTCGGATTTATCTGACATTATAGCTGGCGGTGCACTAGCTACCAAAACTTTGCCAACAATGACGGACTACCTGACGCTGCACTCGCGCCTGTCCCAGGTGGGGCAGGAGCATCTGCTCAAGTTCTGGCCGGAGCTGTCCAATGACGAACGTGCCATCCTGGTGCGCGACATCGAGGAGCTGAATCTGGACGAGATCAAGATGTACTTCGACCGGGCCACCGTCTCCATGAACGAGAATGGCATCAAACTGGACGATCGCCTGCAGCCGCTGCCCGAGGGCAAGTTGATCTCCATTGCCAGGACGTCGGAGGAGAAGCTAAGCGCCTACCGGGACGAGGGACTCCGACAGATCAGTTTGGGACATGTTGCTGTGCTGCTTATGGCGGGCGGACAAGGTAGGTGTGCTATATGTTAAAGGTTGTCTCAAAACTGCAAAACCAACGGCGGGGGAAAAGCCAAATGTCAGCAGACAAAGGGGAAACACTTGTGTTTATATAGTTTGCCACCTGAAGCAAAATAATAGAGTTTGTAGGAAAAAATATAATCTCTTGCGTATCAAATATAATCACAAACGGTACTTGAGTATTTCCAATGAAAATAATGGTATATGAACGTAACGATTGGGTATACATATATCATTTAGGGCATTCAGTCAAACTTGCAAAACTTTTGAAATATCTCAAGGGCATTGGAAGACCTAATTTGAACATTTCTGCAGGTCTTGTATGAGTAACGCTATCTGTTTATCTCCAAAGTGAGATGTTTATAGACACCCACTACAATTCAGCCTTGATGTGTAACAAACAAATTGTAAACCACCACTCTCGCACTGGAAAAGCTAATTAACTTGATAAAAAAAAATAAAATAACGCTCCATCGAGCGAGCTGCCCACTCAACCAGCTGCATTGTAAATGGAATTGTAATTCCGTGTGCTGCACAACGAAAATACATATAAAACCCGCCAGTCCAGCGTCAATTTGAAGCCATTCTTATGGGGCAGGCGTTGCCTTTCTTTTTTTTTGTTTTTTATTCCACTGGCCAGTGCTCTCTGAGTCGGCAACATTTGACATTTCCTTACCAGCCACGGATCGGGGTGCAGTCGGATCACGTAATTGCCTTAACGGCAAAGTTGAGCAGAGTTGGGGCAGGGCAATGAAATCTGCTCGTTGAAAATTCCAACCAGTGTGCTACTACGAGTGCCATTACTACTCGAGGGCCTTAATCGTTTAATTTCTTAGAACTTTCGGGTGGGCGGGCGAAGTTCCGCTTTTCAAGCGACGATAAGCTCGAGATTGGAAGCCGCATATACTCTGATAATTGGAAACCGGTAGTGGGTTCGACCTTAAGACAAGCCGCTTATGAATGTTTAAAATGGGCGCAGACACAAAAGACAAAACATACGTAAGAGCAAAACGATGGTCGAAAGGCGAAACAAGTTTTTAAGGCCAACCGGCTGGGAAGTCAAAAATGCTGCAGTTCTTGTTACTGAATGATTAATCGGTTCGGAGATGGGTGAATACAGGTCAAGAGGTTTTGGCAGGTTTCATTATTGAAATGCCATTTTATTGGAAGTATTATCTTGAGTCTTACCATCGAAATTCCCTTGCAGGCACACGACTTGGCTTCGATCACCCAAAGGGCATGTACGACGTGGGCTTGCAGTCCCGAAAGACACTTTTCCGCATCCAGGCCGAGCGCATCTTGAAGCTGGAGGAGCTGGCCGCGGAGGTGAACGGACAGCGGGGACACATCACCTGGTACATCATGACGTCGGAGCACACCGTGCAACCGACCTACGACTACTTCGTGGCCAACAACTTCTTTGGCCTGAAGGCGGAGAATGTGCTGCTGTTTGAGCAGGGATCGCTGCCGTGCTTCGAATACGATGGACGCATCATTTTGGACGAGAAGCACCGGGTGGCGCGTGCCCCGGACGGCAATGGAGGCATCTACCGGGCGATGCGGCGTCAGGGCATCCTAGACGATATGGAAAAGCGTGGTGTGCTCTATCTGCACGCCCACA
The DNA here is from genome assembly GCA_021223825.1 of Drosophila ironensis. Taxonomy (NCBI): domain Eukaryota; kingdom Metazoa; phylum Arthropoda; class Insecta; order Diptera; family Drosophilidae; genus Drosophila; species Drosophila ironensis. The sequence continues at coordinate 726,038 of JAJJHQ010004201.1, read as the reverse complement.
GCGTGGACAATATCCTGATCAAGGTGGCGGATCCCGTGTTCATCGGTTACTGCGTGCAGGAGAAGGCCGACTGCGCAGCCAAGGTGGTGGAGAAGGCGTCGCCCAGCGAGGCCGTCGGCGTGGTGGCCATCGTCGATGGCAAGTACCAGGTGGTGGAGTACAGCGAGATCTCGGCCAAGACAGCCGAGATGCGTAATTCCGATGGCCGGCTAACCTTCAGTGCTGGAAACATTTGCAATCACTTCTTCAGCTCCAACTTCCTGCAAAAGATCGGAAGCACCTTCGAGCAGGAACTGAAGCTGCACGTGGCCAAGAAGAAGATACCATTCGTGGACAATGCCGGCAAGCGCCTGACGCCCGACAAGCCAAATGGCATTAAGATCGAGAAGTTTGTGTTCGATGTGTTCGAGTTTGCGCAGAAATTCGTGGCCATGGAGGTGCCACGCGACGAGGAGTTCAGCGCCCTGAAGAACTCCGATACGGCCGGCAAGGATTGCCCCAGCACAGCCCGATTGGACCTCCATCGGCTGCACAAGAAGTATATCGAAAACGCCGGCGGCATCGTGCACGGCGACGTCTGCGAGATCTCGCCATTCGTCACCTATGCCGGCGAGAATCTCGCCTCGCAGGTCGAGGGCAAGTCCTTTACCAGTCCCGTCTATCTGCGGGACACACGCGATCCCCTGCACGGGCATCTTTAAACAGACCGCCTCATAGACTGATGGACGGATAAAATTGTGTCGGTTGAATGTTATGATTCCCCATCGTCTCATCCCCTGAAAGAAAAAGAAAACCATTTAGATAGAGCACGGAAATTCCATAGATTTCAGTACTTAAAGGAGACTTGTAAAAATTTGTTACCTATTTGTGTCCGTTGTTTAATTCTTTTCGAAAATAATTGTGCAATCGTCATGTGAATATATACAATATACCTAGAATGATATGAATATTTTAATATGTTGTAAAATACAAAATTATAGGTATAGTCAAGAGCATTGTGTTGTTATTTATTTTTGTGGGCAATGCATTGTTTGAGCAAGTGCATTCTTTTATTTGCAGGGCTATTAAAACGATATCGGAATGTTTATTTGAGCAAAGGGTAATGTTTGCCATTGTTCTGTGGAACTTCTTTAGCAAATATGCTTCGAGAATGCCGAGATTGGCGCTTGATGAAGGTAAATATTATATAAGTTGCTTATATTTCTTTCTTTCCAGCTTCTAAAAGATTCATTTAAGTTTTATTATTTAAAAATGTATATGGTTTTTTGTTTTCTATGCAGTGATGTAGAATTGTTTTCTATGCAGTGATGTAGAATTAGAATCTAAACTTTTAATTGTCTATCGCTCACGATGGTAGATGATGTTTCTTTGATAAAAAAAATATAAAGAAGTAATTTTAGTTAATAAACACCGGTAGTCAATGGTTATTTCTAAACCACAATGAATGCCAGATGTAAAGTCTCAATAATTAAGTAAAAATATATTATAAGATAATTGGTACAGAAATTCATATATAGATTAACTTAATTGACTTTATTTTGTAGGATACATAGTAAATATTACCACCAATAAAATCTTTTGCTTAAAGAGTAAATTTAAAGTTCAAATAATATTTAGCAATAAGGTTTCCCGCCTTTAACATTCACCCGACCGCGTGGCAACACTGCCATCGCCATGCACTCACACAATCGCAGGGCCACACTGGTCAGTTTGGAAGGGGCAGCAGCTGCCAGCTGGTCGTCGTCAAAATTTGTTTGTTAATCAATAGCAATTAGATAATAAGTGAAATTATGCTCAGAAGCTGGACACGGTCACTGCGCCTGACCTCGCGCGCCTTCACGCATCGCGGCTATGGCACCAATTCCACGGCTGGCCAGACTCCGGTGACCCAGGCCCTGTTGGGCTGGGCGGAGAAGCTCAAGGCCGCCGGCATCGAGGACACCCAGTTCAACCTCAAGTGCATCATTTCCCACGTCCTGGGCAAGAAATTCGTTAAGTTTCAGTCACCATTTCCCAGAAACTCCCCTCCACTAACCTCACTTTTTGCGCGCAGAACACCGTTCCCGATTCGTTCGATCAGCTGCAGTTTAGTTCCGGTCAGCTGGCGGACTTTGAGCGCTTCCTGGAGGCGCGCTGTGCTCGCATGCCCCTGCAGCACATCATCGGCGAGTGGGACTTCATGGACATTACCCTCAAAACGGCACCCACTGTCTTCATACCCCGCCCGGAGACGGAGGAGTTTGTGCGCCTGGTGATCGAGAACTACAAGGACGAGAAGCATGTCAACATGCTGGAGGTGGGCTGCGGATCGGGGGCCATGTCGCTGGCCATGCTGCACACCCTGCCCCAGGTGCAGTCCACGGCCATTGAGCGTAGCAAGGCGGCCACTGTGCTGGCGGCGGAGAATGCCAAGCTGCTGGGCCTGCAGGATCGCTTCCACGTCCACAACCACACCATGGAGGAGGACAAGTACATGCCGGAGCAGCTCAAGGACAACAAGTACGACCTGATCATCTCGAATCCGCCGTACGTGAAGACCGAGGAGTTCCAGTACCTGCACCCGGAGGTGGTTGTGTGAGTTCAGCTCTCCAGCTCGCTTGTCTTTCGATTGTTATTTATGATGATCTTGTATCCTGCAGCTATGAGAACCTGAATGCCCTGGACGGCGGCTCCGATGGCCTGCGGGTGGCCCGTCTTGTGTTTGAGCTGGCCTGCAGGCACCTGAAACCGGGCGGAAAGCTTTGGCTGGAACTGGGCAACGAGCATCCGCCGATGGTGAAGACCATCATGAACCTCAAGTACGAGGGTCGACTCAAGTTCATAGCCAGCTACAATGACCAGTACAAGCGCGAGCGCTTCGTCCAGATCGAGAAGGTCTAGGCCCGGAGGTCTAGATATATTTTAACCCCCAAACGCTGATACAAACGCTTAGATAATGCATTCGCCTAAGCATTTAGCTGTGATTTGATTTATGACCACACGACCGCAAACTGCCCAGAGGCTCTCACCAGTATATGTCTCAATATATCATCGTTTATCCTTAATCTTAATGCTTAGTTTGGAGTATACACCTGGGATGGCGCCAAGTTTCGACCGGCGAGTCTATCGATTTTCGATTTTCGATTGTCGACCAAGCGCTGCGCTTCAACAAGTGGCACGAATCTACACACAGACTACGCCAGACCAGACCGCCTCGCACTCTGTTGGGATCCGACGCTCGAGCCGCACGCATCCGCGGAATCCCACTCGGATTTTGAGATCGTCTCCGTAGCCGTCGAGTCGCCGTGGCTGTTTGTTTTTTTTCTAAATTCAATTGACTATCCGCGATCCGAGATTCGCGCCGAGCGGTCGATTTTGCTGTGTGTGCGTTGTTTTACTTGAAAGTATAAGCTTTATTACTAATAAATTATAATTAACGAATGGGAAAAATTATAATTAAAGGCTGCGTTTCAACGAAAATCACAATAAGCAGATAATAAAGAGCGAGACTGAAGATGAAGATTGAAAAAGTAAAGGCGAAACCGAAACCGAAACACGTTCAGCAAGATATTGGTTTTAAAAACCCATATAAAATACATATACGAATGAATACAAAGCGCAAATGAATGAATGTCGGTGCGTGCAAATACATACTCGTATGTACAGCCAAACTTCATGTTGAAGGCGGTTTGGATTTTGGATTGGAAACTTTTAGAAACCGATTACACACAGATCGTGACATTATTTAATGCATTTGTCTGACTGATTGACTGTGCAATTTGTGGCTGCGGCGAGTGCATGCGTGCGATTGCATGCGTTTATTAAATTGAAAAAAAGCCAAACCCAAACCGATTCCGAAACCGAAATCAAGTTTAAGCCGAGACTGCGTTCTTTTCGGCGACTGGTTTTCCTCTGACGGCACTTTTATCGCCTTGGGCTTTGTAATTTTAGCACACTTTCAATATTTATTGTTGCTGCTGTGCTCCGCTTTTGATAATTGCGAAAAGCAAGCCGAACGAACAAACAAGAGCCAGCTACGATTTTTTCTGTGCTCCGTGCCCATGCAAATATATAGCTATAATGACAACACACTTCCAAGCATAAACAGTCATCAGGGCCCAAAAGCTCATCCGCTTTTGTTGCTGCTGCTGCGGTTGCGGGTTGCCTGTTGCTGGTTATTTCTGGTAAGGCACGACAGCAACTTGCAATTCCAGCAGCAACATCGGCGGCCGCATCAGCGAAAGTTTTGCCGGTTATGCTAACAAGTGTGGGTTGTTGTCTCCTGGGTTTTTTAGTTTTATTTTTCCATGCATTGGCCGCACTGTGTGTCAAGGCATTGCGAATACCTTTCGGGCGACACCGTGACCCGTGGGCTAAGTAGGCTATTTAAATGCACACGCTCGCACGACCCAAGGTCCGGCCGTTTTTGTGTTTCCGATGCACTGTGTGAAGGCGAAGAAACCCGGCTGGAAATCAAGATAGTAGTTATCTACTTAAGATGGCCTTTCACGGGCCAGGGGGACTCTGGGAACGGCAAATAAATGTTAGTTTGTCTGTGTCAAACATCTAAGCAGGCGGATTACCATATCTCCCAGCTAAACCAACTAAAGCCCGAAATTGATTGATATCTGTTTTTGAACAATGAGCCATATTCAGTCAGAGGTTCTTGCCGCTTTCCCAGGCATTATTATATTTTAGGTGTCTTTCCGCCGCCCAGTGTGGCACCTGCTTGGCATACACAAGGAAGTGTTGCATAAATGAAAGTTGGTGCCGAAAAAAAAGGGGGCAAAGCGTAGGGGGGCGATCGATCACGTAGCGGATACAAAGTCTATGTCTCAATAGCACAACATCAACAAATAATTGAAATGCTCCTCCGCAGGCGGCAATTGGAGGGGACGGCAATTAACAAAGACAACTGCAGCGGAGCGCGTTGGTGAAGCAAAAAAAGAAGCAGTGGCAGTGTAATTGGAAAATCGAGAGGCACACACAGCGGCTCCTGCAGCAGCAGCAGCAGCAACAGCAGAAGCATCAGCAGCAGCAGCAGCAAAATGAAGAATCGTCAGAGAGTTCGCCGAATATCGCTAAATGAAAACCACAACAAAAACTTGGAAGGCAACATCGATGTACAAATATTTACCAATACAAAAGAGCCCAATCAAGTCAATTTAAATTCATCGTCAAAGCTGCTCGAAACTACAGCAACGTCGACCTCAGCGGAGGCTGCCCAGATAGCGCAGCAGCGGCAACATCATCACCAGTCACAGCAGCAACATTTACATCAACAACAACAGCAGCAGCAGACGCAGCAGCAGCAGCAGCTGATTATGCCGCCTACAATAATGACGGGTGCTTTTCCCTCGCACACAAAACTGCGAAAATCCAAATCGACACCGAGCCTCAATTTCCAGCCAATGGAGCAAGATTATCCGACGTGTCACCGCCTGGCCACCTCAGGCGGAAAATCAGCCGCGGAGGCTGCCAAGCAACAGCAGCAACATGAACAATTTTCACGCATCGCCGGCAATGCGACGCCATCAACAGCAACAGCAACCCCAACAACGACAACGACAACGACAACGACACCGGAGTCATTGCGCTTTGGTTGTGCTCACTACAAGCGCCGGGCCATGTTTGTGGTAAGTGCAATTATTGCAAAATAGATAATCAATATGTACAAACAATATAATCGCCGCTAGGTTCTGCGGAAGTTTTCGAATCCGTTGCTGAAGATTGTAGTCTAGAAAAACCCAGTAGTCGGGCTTTTATTAGGGAATCCTAACCATATAACAAAGAAAAGAAAAGCTATCTAGGTATTTCGCTTTTTCTTTATAAACTCCAGCTTAATGATAAACCCAAAATAAACAGAAAACTGCAATATTTTTTGTCTGTGTGGTAATTAATAAACATCAAATATGTACAATTGATAAAGATGACCCTAAAAATTCTCAATTGATTCATCATGCGGGTCTCACGCAATATTCCTAATAGAGCATTAAAACACACCCTTTTAACCAAATAAAAATGTTCCCTCTAATTATTCCCACAGCTTGCATGTTAAACAATCGTGCAATTTTAGAATTCTTTAAAAAATAAATGCTGGAACTTGCTTGAAATATTGCATATCATTTGATGCTGCTTTATGATGGCGCCTGGGAAAGCAATCTGTGTGAAATCGATTTATTCATATGAGTACCATCTCCCTCGATTGGCCATTTAAGCTTTATTTATTCGTTTCTAAACAAACGGGCGAAATAAAGTGTCTGAAGTCTAAACAGACACCTTTGGGCATGATGATGCTATTGTTCGTTTCCGTAATTTCATTTCAATTGACGGGAATTACTGTTTGCACGGCAACTGAACGACATCCAGAGTCTTCAGACTGCTCTGGTTCCGAATTGTCAGCGCCGGGCAACCGCTGGCCATTTAACACCTCCATTCTATATTGACCCGGGCAGTGCGTTCCGGGCTTCGAGCTAAAGTTTGGAGACCAGAAAGCCTGAAATCGTGCGAGCGTATTGACAAAGCAATCGCTCAGCTGCTAAATTCGGATCTTTGCTTGGCAATTAGAAGGCAGGGCACATAATTGTCGGGAGGTGATAAGTAAGGCCTATGAATATAGTGTACGACTGTAAAATTGGGAGGTGAGAAAAGTGGTGAGTCAATGCAGGGGAAAGTCGAGAGATGCACGAGTTGGAAAAGTTGGGACCGGGACCCTACGATCTAGTTTCCTCCGAGTGTTAACTAACATATGAAATTTATTAAAATGCAAATACTCGTAGTAAACGTAAAATATTGACAAAAACAAGCTATTTCCATTTCGTGGCGTGAATTAATCACGGAACTCTCACAAAAATGTCACGTATGTAAGTCCGGGCATGCCCCACATTTTCGATAATCCGAAAGGGTTTCAGAAAGTGTTTTTCGCTTTTGCATACCCAATTACGAGTATTACACCGAAATAAAATTCGATATGATGGGAGTTGCGAACTTACGAGTACATTTGACACTCTCATTAATTGTTGAAACAGGTGGAGTATTTTGTTGACAAATATTTATATTTGCATTGATACTCGTATGCTTGTATCTGCCGCACAATGCGTGAAATTAATTTATGCATACCTGTGGACTTAAGCTCAATGCTGAGTGCGATGTGTGTGCATTGCCAAATGGAGCAATGCCCGCGAATAAATATCCTCGAGTGTGCCACCAGATCTTGTATCAATTTGTTGTAGAACCTTGTATTTGCGTTGTTTTCTTTGTTTTATTTTTATTTTTATTTTTGACAAACAAATGAATTTGAGATGTCTGGAATAATACAATTGTAAGAACAGAAACGAATATAATGCGATCATTAATGAGAAACAGTAATTTAATGAACTTGGGGGGAAACACAAAGAAACCGGATTCTTCTGCACTTTGAGTGTTATCATCGCTGCAGAGTTGGAATACACAATAAATACTTGTATGCTCTCGCTTACGAAAAGTGTTGTTCGGTTATAAATAATTCTGAAAGATAGTAAGAGACTTTGGTTGGGTTGCTGGGCCAGCGATATAAATAACTGTCGGATCTCAAGGGAGATGAAGCGTTTTATTGCATAAGTTACAAAAAGCAAATAACTGAGATAATCTGAGTTGGAAACCCACTTTACATACCTCAGCTTGTGCACGTTTTTTGAAAAACCCCCCCCAAAGAACTCGTTTCCACCCAACTCAAACTTCATCGTCTTTATCATAATAAAATATCATCTTGACGCTTTCAGCAATTAGTGCAATTAGCAGAATAATGTATAACGTTTTTGGCATCTTTACAAGAGGATTTACATAGTTGCTCCAGTTGATTTAATTAGGATTCGGATCACTCATAAAATCCCGCTCGAATTCCAAGTGCAATATTTATGATAATGCTAAGTTTGCCAGACGATATTGTCACTTTGGCGACCAGAGACGTCAATCAGACGTATCACATTTTGTATTTGTCGGTTTCCAGGCACATTTTGTTAATTAGCAGCTCAATTTGAGAATTAGGAACCGTGTCATCGTGGCCTGCTAATGAACTATGCTGGCGTAGTCCTTGGCTGGAGAGTCATCTCCCAGAAGTAGTTGGAATTTTTACTCTTTCAGTGTTTTCTTCCCTTACTAATTTTTGTTTGTTTGTTATTTGTTTACCGAACAGACGCCCTGCTGCAACAAATTCTACAAATGCCGGTTCTGCCATGACGAGAACGAAACGCATCACTTTGATCGCAAGACCCTCACGGAACTGATCTGCTCCGAGTGCAACACCCGGCAAACTGTTCGGGAGCAATGCGAGAACTGCGGTGTTCGCTTCGGAAAAGTGAGTATACTGATAGATGGTACTGTGTCGGAAAAGTCAGATAGATTATCGGTAATAAATATCATTGAATCAACTTTGTGTATCGATAACTATTCCGTAAATGCCTACGTTTCTCCCGATAGAGTAGTTTCTTCACAATTAAATATTGATTAATGGCGTAAGATTGATATTTGAGAATATAATTAACAACCAACGCCAAAATCAAAAAACAAAAAGCTTTTCGTAGTAATTTGATAGCCCTATCAATTTTTGAGGATTTTAACTTGTCACTGCCAGCATACATAAATCACTTCAATTAATTAATGAATACAATTAATTACAGTNACAATGCGTGAAATTAATTTATGCATACCTGTGGACTTAAGCTCAATGCTGAGTGCGATGTGTGTGCATTGCCAAATGGAGCAATGCCCGCGAATAAATATCCTCGAGTGTGCCACCAGATCTTGTATCAATTTGTTGTAGAACCTTGTATTTGCGTTGTTTTCTTTGTTTTATTTTTATTTTTATTTTTGACAAACAAATGAATTTGAGATGTCTGGAATAATACAATTGTAAGAACAGAAACGAATATAATGCGATCATTAATGAGAAACAGTAATTTAATGAACTTGGGGGGAAACACAAAGAAACCGGATTCTTCTGCACTTTGAGTGTTATCATCGCTGCAGAGTTGGAATACACAATAAATACTTGTATGCTCTCGCTTACGAAAAGTGTTGTTCGGTTATAAATAATTCTGAAAGATAGTAAGAGACTTTGGTTGGGTTGCTGGGCCAGCGATATAAATAACTGTCGGATCTCAAGGGAGATGAAGCGTTTTATTGCATAAGTTACAAAAAGCAAATAACCGAGATAATCTGAGTTGGAAACCCACTTTACATACCTCAGCTTGTGCACGTTTTTTGAAAAACCCCCCAAAGAACTCGTGTTTCCACCCAACTCAAACTTCATCGTCTTTATCATAATAAAATATCATCTTGACGCTTTCAGCAATTAGTGCAATTAGCAGAATAATGTATAACGTTTTTGGCATCTTTACAAGAGGATTTACATAGTTGCTCCAGTTGATTTAATTAGGATTCGGACAAATCATAAAATTCCGCTCGAATTCCAAGTGCAATGTTTATGATAATGCTAAGTTTGCCAGACGATATTGTCACTTTGGCGACCAGAGACGTCAATCAGACGTATCACATTTTGTATTTGTCGGTTTCCAGGCACATTTTGTTAATTAGCAGCTCAATTTGAGAATTAGGAACCGTGTCATCGTGGCCTGCTAATGAACTATGCTGGTGTAGTCCTTGGTTGGAGATTCATCTCCCAGAAGTAGTTGGAATTTTTACTCTTTTAATGTTTTCTTCCCTTACTAATTTCTGTTTGTTTGTTATTTGTTTACCGAACAGACGCCCTGCTGCAACAAATTCTACAAATGCCGGTTCTGCCATGACGAGAACGAAACGCATCACTTTGATCGCAAGACCCTCACGGAACTGATCTGCTCCGAGTGCAACACCCGGCAAACTGTTCGGGAGCAATGCGAGAACTGCGGTGTTCGCTTCGGCAAAGTGAGTATATTGATAGATGGTACTATGTCGGAAAAGTCAGATACATTATCGATAAGAAATAAATCTATAAATCAACTTTGTGTATCGATAACTATTACGTAAATGCCTATTATAATACATTCCTCCCGGTAGAGTAGTTTCTTCACAATTAAATATTGATTAATAGTGCAAGATTGATATTAGATAATTAAGAATATAATTAACAACCAACCCCAAAATCAAGAACAAAAAGCTTTTCGTAGTAATTCGATAGCCCTAACGAATTTTGAGGATTTCAACTTGTCACTGCCAGCATACATAAATCACTTTAATTAATTAATGAATACAATTAATTACAGTACACTTGCCTGATCTGCAACCTCTTCGATGATGCGGACAAGCAGCAGTATCATTGCCACGGCTGTGGCATTTGCCGGATTGGCGGTGCCGAAAACTTTTTCCACTGCGAGGTGTGCAACATGTGCCTGCCCATACAGCTGAAGATCGATGGCCATCGGGTGAGTTGGTCTCGAGATTGAAATCGAGATTGTTCATAGTACGATCGATTGTCCACTTGGAAAAGATTTCGCTGTAAGTGCGGACTGACCTCCGCTTTTTGAAAGCAAATCAAAGACACAGCCAGACGACAGTTTGCATATTAATTTTGTGTCAGTTCATTACCGAAACCGGTTGCCTAATTGCTATTTGTGTAGCTTTTCGCCATCTGTGATCTGCGATCCAGTTGAGTGGATATGAATGTCAAAAACTGTCCGGGGAATGGCTTAATTAATTGCCCTGTGCAGACCCGTAACAGGCACCCCAAAATCTGGATATACATATATTTAAAAATGTAAAATTTTAAATGATTCCCCTTCCTTCCAGTGCGTGGAGAACATCTCGCGATCGCATTGTCCGGTTTGTCTGGGCGACATCCACACTTCGCGCATTCCCTGCCACATTCCCGACTGCGGCCACCTGCTCCACAAGATGTGCTTCGATCAGCTCCTGGCCTCTGGCCACTACACCTGCCCCACCTGCCAGACCTCGCTGATAGACATGACGGCGCTGTGGGAATACCTCGACGATCAGGCCCTCCGGATGCCGGTGCCCCTCAAATACGAGAACCAGCGAGTGCACATCTTCTGCAACGATTGTCACAAGGTTGGTACATGAAATCTACAAGATATAGATACAATATTACCTGTCTTGGATACTCCACAGACTTCCAAAACCAAATTCCATTTCATCGGACTCAAGTGCGTGCAATGCGGCGCCTACAACACCACTCAGGATGTGAAGCGTCGCCTTTCTTTGGTCACCGATGAGCCCTCATCGGCGTGACGATCATCAACCCAGCATCAGTATCAGTATCAGCAGCATCCGCATGCCCACCACCCACCACATCCGAAGCATCAGCAACAGCAACAGGAAATCTCTTGCCATGCTCCACAACCCTGAAGAAACTAAATTGAACCCACAAACTGAAGTCGAAACGCATTGAATTTAGACAAAATTCGAGCTGGTATCGAATATGAAACACGGAAAAAAAACAAAGCAAAAAAATATATCCAACAAACCCTCCTCAAATTTTCGGAAGAGTTTCGGGAACCTCTAGAGATTTTTAAATAATATATTACACGCTAGATTTGTGATAGGCATTTAAAATAATTGGAACCTAATTATTTTTTCAAAATCTCTAGGAGTTTCGGGAGCTCTTTCTGGTGTAAATTATTAGGTCTTTACACTTTTACATCACAAAACAAATTTCAAAAATTGTACTCCAATTTGTTTGTCTTCACCATTTTGTTTGACTCGAATTTTAAATTTTTCTTAATTTTAATAAACCGACTTCCTTGTAATATCTCAACAGCCCTTAGAAATGTACAATATTCAAGAACACTAAGAGAACATAAAAAATAAAGTATTTTGATGTTATTTTATGTTATGTGTATATTTAAATTCATTGTTTTGGAATTTTCACACTTTAATTCCATATTTTGGTTAAAATCTGTATTCGGATTATATGTTTTTAATAACACTTTACATGCCTACAAGCTACTTTTCATTAGTAATATCATTTACCCCCGTTAACATATGGATGGTTACTGATAGAAGGCTTTTGTACATAGTTAAGTTTGGTGAATTGCAGTGAAGATATAGCAGTAATAAATTAGCTTTTCGTTTACAAAAGAGTTAACAATATTTAGAGAAATATATGGCTGACTTTGCGGGACCTCAGGAAGGAAGAATTGTTCATTAACTGACTTTAACTAATTGATCGGATTACTGAGCCTTTTCCTTGTCGAGCAGGGTAGTAGAGGCATCTCCGCCTGCTTTCTTTTCTTCTGCCCGCTTCAGTCGCCTTTCTGCTGCTTTCTTCTGGCTCGTCAAATACAATCCCAGGACGATCATAGCCGCCCAGCTGATGTAGCCAATGTGATACACTGAACCGTAGAAGCGCCAAATTTTGCCGAAGGAGGAGAGCAGGAAGGCCTCGCCCAAGTAACTGAAGGCGAACCACTTGAAGAACCAGAACAGCACATCGATCACACTGCGCCTGGTACCGGTGGCATCCTTGCGCACCAGCTTGTGCCACATGTCCTCCAGGAAAACATAGAAGGGGGCTCCCATGATGCAGAAGTAGTGACCCGGCCGGAATCCATGCCAGTAGGCAGAGCACAGCAGCGTGGCGCCAGTCCTACGAAAAGTTACAAAAATCGGTTAATTCTATATTGAAGGGGCGATCTCCTAGGAGAAGTAACTACTAGGAATACCTGCCGACCCTGCGAGCAGTGGCAAAATGGGAAAGAGCAAACATCAATAGCAATAGTACACAATAATTACGGGCAAAAACACAAAAAATAGGCACACAAGATTCTTACGATTTTGTTATACATTTTATAATTAAGTAAGTTCTTAACGCACCTGTATTTCTTGCTGGGGAAGAGCTTGTAAACGTTGACGGCCAACCAGTACTGGACACAAACGTTCCAGTGCTTCATGCCCTCGCGGAAGGTCCAGCATCGCTCCACGTCCAGTACTCGAGTGTTTACAATCGTTGTGAAGTTGTAGGAGTGCTTTTCGGCATCGCGTTTCAGGTGCTGATACCTCTTGCGGGGTCCCTCGCCGTTGTTGGGATCCGACTCATCCGGATAGGCCCCGAATCCGGCCATCGTGCAGACGCACTCGCTCAGGGTGAGGCCCGTGTAAATGCGGGCACGGAATGTGAAGAACGTGGGCCAAACGTACAGCAGGCGGTACACAAAGGAGCGATCGTTGAAAAATTCATCACTGAGTGCATACTAGAAATGGGATTGTCATCATTGCTTTTGGTTTTTTGTGAATAATTAGGCACTCACATCCAATGGCCAGAGATAGTTGAAAGTGAGGTAGAGTACGCAGTAGAAGACGGCATATTTGAGCTTCTCCAGAGTGGCCTCAATGCTCGGGGCATGCGTCTTAAAGGGCATATCAAAGTAGTCTCTGTATGTGCGGTACCGATAATAGGGGCCTGCAAAAAGAACAACATATTGACGCTCTGACTCTTTGGAATTGTAAACTGATAATGAACTCGTCGCCGACAGCGATTACTCAAGCAAACTCCCATTAAACCGGCTGACCTTTGTCACCCCAGAATTATCAGAATCATCACCTGTAAGCACTCCGATGTAGTTGAAGCTGTAGTGGACGATCTCCGCCGCGCTCAGGGTCTGCAGCTCCTGGTCGTAGTCTGTGACCTCCACGAGACTCTCGGCATTGACATCGCGCTCCTGGTTCTTGTCCTGCTCCTCTCTTGCCTTGATTCGCTTCCAGGCCGCCGTCTTCTCGAAGGCAATGCCCGAAACCTGCCGCCAATCACAGTGACTATTAAATTATCCGGGTAATCTGAGCTGGTTATGCAACTAACCTTGAGGGTCAGTATCATTTGTATCATGTTCGTGTGGCCCGGGATTCCCAGGTAGAAGTCAAAGAGCCGGAAGAACACCAGGTAACCGAACATCACCACAAACGTGGTCAAGTGGCATTTGCTGGAAGATATTCAGGAGGATTAGCATAGCTGTGGCATAGATCCATGGGGGGGACACTCACCTGGGATGCACGAGGAGCACACTGGCGGTGCCCAGGGCCAGGGAGGCGAAGCAGTGCAGGCTGTGCAGCCCGGAAACAATCACTACCACGATCACACCCAAGGCGGTGGACACCAGCTTGCGCTGCCCCTCGTCCGTCAGCTTCTTCACATAGCTGCCCGCTCCGATGCAGCCCAGCAGGCAGATCACATAGATGACGTCGTCGACACTCATTGTTATGGCCGCTGCTGCTGCGAATGATTGCGGATGCAACTGCTCTGCATTGATTGTTCCACAGCCAAAGCGGACGGGCTGGTTCATGCGCAATCTACCCAGGAAATACCGGAGCTGGCCACACCGGCAGACCAGACCGGAGCATCCCGGGGTTTTCGAAACCTTATCACAAAGAAAGATTATAGCACAGCAATGCAGGAATAGTTTTCTTGTCATCTAAACTATCAGGTTTACAGAGGTCTATAAAGGGAAGAGACCCAAAGCAAAGATATTGTTGGGATCGCCTGAGATTCGGAGGCGTCTTTCTTATTTTGGGTATCTCATAGCATAGTGGTTCATTAAAAAAAACGTTTAAAAACAAATACCTTTATAGAACTTATCTTTATTAATTAAAACTTACCTTTATCATACAATATTTAGATTCTTTACATTTTAAGATTGAATTTGTCCGAGTTATTGGTGCGCGCATAATACCAAAAAATATACCGGAAATTCAATGAGTATTTTAGGTTGTGACATCCGCTTTAACATATTTCAGCACCATGGTGAAAAATGTGACCGTTATTAGTTTGAATATATAATATGTGTAATATTAAATCCGAATCAAATAGAGTTCTAGCACCATTCTATAAATAGTAATAAAAATTCGCCGAATACAAAATTAATGACATAGATTTAACCAAGGCCTTATTTTCGCTGTATTATTATGCTGTATAAATTTGGAAAAAGCGCTTTGAACTTTAGATTTGTTGGTGCTGCTTCTTAATTCACATTCTAAATATATTTTAGAAGCGTACAAATTTATGTGACGAAGTGAGATTTTGCTTACAATATAAACGGAAATCAATCTAATTATGTTGAAATTTTGATGTAAAAATCCTGATGAGACTTAAATAAACTCTACCGGCGGAAGAGAAACCTTTACTCGCAAAATATTTAAACAATTGTAACTAATATTTGTATACAAGTTTCCCCAAGTAACTGGCACTGATAAATGCTAATGAAATGAAAGGGATCATGGGAAATATTGAATACACATTCTCATTTAAAAGATGAGCAATAGTAGGTCTTTGCAAGAGTTTCCCACTAGAATCATTGTCTTTAATACAAGTAACTATGAAAACTACAACGTCAATTGAAGCATTTAGTGAAATGTCAATTCAGTTAATATCAATTTTTCCCACCGCCAACCGCAACAGTCAATTAGATGACCCATGCCCACCTCAATTCGATTTAGATTAGATAGTCATTGAGGTGAGCCCGCTAAATGGTATTCCATAATCGGTTCTGTAAACGCCCCAACTGATAATTGATTGTCCGTTTTTTTGCGGGCAGCAAGAGATTTCCCTCGGAATTTCCCAAACGCACGACTCAATCTTCTAACTTGATCGCGTGCTACGTCATCAAATGCGCCCCAGAACCGGTAATGCAAAGCAATCATGTTTTATTGCAATTTCTGTGGGAACAAACGCGTGCCTCACCGACTCACCTATGTTAAAAAAGCGGGCAAAGCCTCATATTAGCTTTATTCAAGTAATGTAGATTATAACTAACCAGGGGCTGACTTGAGAGGGGGTGTTATCTCGTCCAAGGTGGGAAAATTATCAAGCCTTTTCTCTATTATAGTATTTTTAGATTAATATAAAAGGATGGTAGTGTTAACTTTTTCATTAAGTATGGACAAATGAACAATATTATGTGGTGTTCCAAAGACAACATTTCTAGATATACTTGTAGAAATTATGGATATATTTTTATAGATTTTTCCACTAGGGTTCCTAGTTCACTATGAATATTAAAGAATTCTTTATATTTTCATTAAAATGTCCTCACTAGCTTGAGCCACAGCAAATGTAAGAAAAAAAATACTCCTGTACACATTTGATGCCCTGAAAATCCTTTGGTTCCTTGATATAGTGAAACGTTTGCAAATTTTCCCGCAACATTGCAAACCCCTTGAAACTAAGCCTCTGTTTGAGCCGGCTCCCAATTGAAATCGCTTGATCTGTGCGAAAATGCCAGCTCTGACGCGTTGAGTGCGTCTAGCTAGTCCGGTGAACTATCAACGCTGCGAATGCAACTAAATATAGTTTCGCGCTACTCGGTTGGCATATAAAACCAGGTAGATCGTTCGAACAGATCATCAGAGTGCAACTGACTCTAGAATCGATAGCTTCGTAAGCTTCAGCTGATCCAATAAATTGCATTCAATATGTGGACTCAACTTTTTGCTGTTTTACTCTTGGCGGCCTCCATGGGTGAGTCTTCTTTACTCCTAATAATTTGTTCTTATGTAATATAATATTTTTATATGAAATTTCAGTCCAAGGCAAGCCCAGTGGCAGTGGTAACGAAGTTGGGGGCGATTACGATGAGGAGATGAGTGAGTTTATGGATGCCCTACCGAATCTGGACGACACCCCTAGTGGCCTGGGCTTGAGATCCGATATCTCTGCCAAACCAGAGGCCGATGATATCTTGGCCAATCTGGATGATGAGTACGAGGGGGCCCAGCATGTCCAGTGGAACCGGTGCGACAAGGATCTGAGTGAATCGCGGGGCATTGGCAAGTTCCTGGATCTGCCGTTCATCAAGAAGATAGCCAGCAACCTGAACCCCTTTTCTCGCAAGAAGTTGCGCATGCAGTTCTACCTCTTCAAGCGGGAATTCCCCGACTGCGGTCGCGAGCTGGACTTCTCCAATGAGAAGACATGGAAGCATTCCGGTTTCAATGCCTCCCTGCCCACGCGAATGATGATCCACGGATGGATGAGTCAGTCGCGGGGCTCCTTCAATCGGGATGTGAAGGACGCGTACCTGAAGAAGGGCGAGTACAATGTGATCGTGGCCGATTGGAGTGCCAGCTCGGCGAACATCAATTACTTTTCGGTGGTGCAGCTAATCGAGACCTTTGGCGCCCAGCTGGCTCAGTTTGCCAGGGAACTAAATCGCCGATTTGAAGCCGATTTCGATAGCATGTACCTGATTGGGCACTCCCTGGGCGCACAGATTGCCGGATCCGCGGGCAAGAGACTGAAACCGGACCAGGTCAACACCATTTTCGCCCTGGATCCCGCCGGCCCCAAGTTCCGTCATCGCACCGCCGAGTTCCGGATCGATCCCACGGATGCCAAGTACGTGGAATCGATGCACACCAGCGCAAACTTTGGCTTCCGCCGTCCCACGGGCAGTGCCACCTTCTACCCGAACTACGGGGCCTACCAGCGGAGCTGCTACTACCTGGGTTGCTCCCACATCCGCTCCTACCAGATGTTCGCCGAGTCCATCAACTCGCCGCTGGGCTTCTGGGGCACTCCCTGCACCCGCGAAGATGGCAAGTGGAAGTGCGACCAGAGCCAGAGGCAGACCATCCCGATGGCCGGGGAGCCGTCCCAGCCGAAGGAGGGAATCTTCTACGTGAGGACCTCCTCAAGCGATCCTTTTGCACTTGGGAAACAATAAGGCTGCCATAGGTTTACTTTGGAAGGGTTTCTCCCCTCCCCAATAGTTCTAAGTGCCAACGATGTGATTTTGTTGTAACAACTGTAATTTATTTAAATGCCAATTAAATAATTAAAAATATCTCACATACTTTAAATTCAAACTTTCTTTTCAAGTCATTGTTAACCTGAGGTTTAGTGACAAAAAGAATTTAAGCAGTTTGAAAATACGAGTAGTAACCAAATAATTTAACCAAGTGATGTTAGTGATGTAATCCAAATTTTTAAAATAATTAAGAGTTGAAAAGGTTATTACAAAAGATAACATTGTTACAAATGGGAAAGACTTATATTTCCACTTAACTTTTCACCGTTTTGGATTATGTTAAACCTTTTAGTTTTGCAAGATCTCAGTACCCAAATATGATTTTTAGATCAAAACTGTAACCCTATAGACCTAACCAACATTTCCGTAGTAGTCCACATTAAAAACTTCAGAAGTCTGAACTCGCAACGAAGACACAGTCACTTTAAACGTTACTAAACAAAAATTAAATCGCACGTTATACAAATATTCGTCCAAGATGTCGGCCGAAATTGAAGAAATCCTGAAACGCTATCAGAACTATCCGAACGTGGTTGGCATCATCATTTTAGATCCCGCAGCCATCCCCATCAAGACGACCATGGACTACACATTGACCGTCCAATACGCAGCCATGGTCAACACTTTGGCCATAAAAGCGGCTAAAATGGTATCCAGCTTGGATGCCAACAACGAGCTGGTGAACATACGCCTGCGCACATTAGTTCACGAGGTGATTATCGTGGTATCGGAGAACTATATAATCATTGTGGTGCAGAATCCGGGCACTTGATTCCCGCGCATCCAGATACTTCAATAAATTTGCTTACAATTTTGTGTTTTTGGCCTCCTATGCAATTGCCTTTTATCTGGTTTTAATTAAAAAGTTGGAAGGTGTCTGTGCCAATGGCCACAGTGCATCTTGGGCGCCGTGAAATATGAGAGTTAACTCGAGCTTGGCGTTAATTGCCGCAGATAAATATACGCCGCGTCGCCATAATTACGACAGACAGATTACGGGTCGCACTTAATTGTCCGCCGTAAAGTGTTTGCCGGTATCTCTAATCCCAGCCACAACCCACTCTCCACTATCGCCTCCTCCTCCCCTCCAATGGACTCACAAAAAAGTCTTCTCGATTTTAATTATTCGAAGACGTTCGCACTCTTGGCCGTTTGCATATTCATTGGCCCTCCTGCACAGCTCCTTCTTCCAGAAAGGACCAGCGATTTTTAGGGGGGTTGTGCATTTGCTTGATTTCCATTGAGGCCATTCTAAAAATTCTACCTTCGTTCTGAAACTTCCGCTGCAATATGGCCGGCAAGATAAGCTGGCCCAATTGGTTATAAAACCAACGGAAAATACTGCTTCTAAAGAGAAACATTGCAAGGCCTGTAATGGATTTAAATAGTTGAAATGTTGAAATATGCTATGAAGCTTGGCTTTCATAAATTATAAATATTTATAGGTATTTGTATTAATCTATTCAAAGGTGGTCAAGAAAATGTAACCACTAATTTTGACAAATTGCACATTGTTTCGACCCAATAAAACATTAAAAAATTTACTAAACAAAAGAACCTGTTCAAGAACCTGTTGGTGACCTGTATTTTATATATTTCATTTTCGCAAAGTACACTTTCCTTTTGTCAAGCCTACTGTGGTGATTTTTCATAAAACCCTCAGTTTTCCCATCATGTTAGCCTTGAAAAACAACTGTCTTTCGAATTTTCGACCAGTTTGAGCTCCCCTCAAAAATATTCAGTATTATTTCAGGTTTCGGACTGTAAAGATCTCTAAAATCCAGACAAAAAAATTACAAAATTTTCCAGAAATCAAAATTTGTTGTTAAAATTTTAAATAACAAAAACTATAATGGAGTACGGAAACGGTATGCAATACGGCGGATTCGGACAGGGCGGCGAGGTAAGTAGACCAGGCCCAAGCCTTGGCAAGCCATTCCCATGTAATTGTTTCGCGTTTAGGGCTATGAAATGAGTTATGACCAAATGGGTTCCGGACAAGGATATGGTGGACAGCCCCAGATGCAAGGAGGTGGCTATGGACAAGAGTCTCGGGGAATGCAGAGCGGAGCCGCTGCTCTTGGTGGCCCCGGTTATCGTAGTCCCCTACGCTACTCCAAAATCCTTCGCGAAATGAACTCGCGCAACGGACTTTAGTGAGTGATCAAAAGGTCCATTATCCGATATCCTAATTTCTAAATTACGTGCATCTACAGCTCCCCAATGGAACAGCAACGGGGAGGCGGTCAAGGCGATTACTATAATTCGCTGCCCGGAATTGGCGGAGCCGAGGGACAAATGTACCAGACCCGTAACAATAATGGCTCCTACTACTAAATATCATGTCTATTAACGGATGAGCAAAATAATGTTGCCTTTTGTGAATAAACGTATATGAATATAGATATCTATTTACTAACAAAGCTCGTATTTAGTTGGGTTATTGTTTGGCCAAGTTAATTCTGTGAAGGTTCAGAATATATTCCTATTTTGTGGACAGATAAAGCCTGGCTTTTTGTAGTTGTCAAAATAATGGGGTTTTAATTTAAAGGAGACGTCTTCGACCTCCCAAAGTATATATATATTCCTGATCAGCATTAACAGCCGAGTCGATATAGCCATGTCTGTCCTTCTGTCGTCTGTCTGCCCATCTGTCTGTATATATGAACACGTCTTTCTCGGAGATGGTAAGAGCTAGATATGTAACTCTTTTTGCTTTTAGCGTGCTATTCATGCAGACAGATCTAGTTTATTTAAAATTTTTGCCACGCTACTTTCCGCCTTCACAACTTGTATAAAACTGTATGTTACATGCCGAAATATGAGACAGAGACATATTTAATTTTCATAAGGTCCGTTTAACTAAGACACAATGCTATTTCTAGATTTTTGCCACGCCCCTTGCCGCCTTTGCAATTAGCAATTCCACTTCCAATATACCTATAGCCGTGTTGAAGATTCTCTGCTGTCAAAAAAGAAACAACTACTTCGTTCATTCCTATTTGGAAAAGGTGATACTATATTTTTTTCGCCGGCCTTTGTCGATCTAGTAGTATTTGTTTCCAGGAATGACAGAAGTGTTTAAAATTTGCTTGGGCAACAATCAGTAAAATTTTTATTTTCACCGGAAAAGAACAGATAAAAAAGACCAAATTTTTTGTGTAATATTTTTTAGACCAAATTGCAAAATCGAAATGGAGATTGACTACTCAATGTACGCTCAACTCTCTGGCATTCCCTTGATGCCCCAGCCGCAAATATATTATCCTGAGGTAAGTTTTGCATGGTGTTCCTTTAAGACCGACTGCCATGTGACTATCGTGAATTAGAATGGAGGCGGTATGCAATGGCAGGCGGAAAAGGAAGCTGTGGGTCAGCCTCGAGTGGATATGTCAGATAATATGACGCCGATGCCGAATCGCAGTCACTTCCAGGCCGCTCGACATGAATCATATCATGAGCCACCGCGGGCCATGGAAAACATGTCGGATGGCTTCCAAACTCCGCGTCCACCTAATCAAAACCGCTATCTATGTTCAAGTGCCTCTGAATATCGCTGTTTTGCAAGAAACCAAAGACGAGCAAGGGAAATGAACTCTCGTAATGGGTTGTAGTAAGTTTAAGCAACTAAAATTGAGGTAAAACCCATGTGTAGCTTGAACTCTTTTCGCAGTTCACCCATGGATAGCACTGCACGCTTCAGCGGAGGGGATTCTAATAACTTTTCCAACTATTCAGGTAATTCTCTATCTAAAACAATTGGAATCTTACAAAATCTCGCAAATTATATTTTTCCCAGGTGGATATAACAACATGGGACATCAAGACAGGAATTCGTATTGGTGAAGGCGGTTCCTTCGTAATTGTAATTGTTTAACCTTTCGAACAAATGATTCTTTGTTTTGGTAATGAAAATATAAATTTGAGTTTTAAACGGTTGCGTTTTTTTTCGTTGGCCATTTTCCTTTTTTTTTTATTGGGGATTCTCATTTGAATCTAAATGAGTATATGGTCTAAGGACTCTTTAAGACTTAATATATCAGTGTGGCCAACCATCAGTTCATCGATAATGGGTGAAAATTTCTGCAGCGGTTTTGAAGTCTGCGATCTTTTGGTGGATCGGTACTAAACATTTAAATAAAGCATTCGGCGTAAAAATAATTTTGCTTGGGCGCAATTGACGTGTATTTCATGGCCCCTTGCCAGTGCATAGACCCAAACGCACCCTGCCACGGAGCCCAAACCATTGTGTGCCTGAAAAGGGGCAGAGGATCCGAGGGATGGGTGGCTGAAGTTGCCGCCCGCAACCCAAACCAAACAGAATGCAATGAAGGATTAAAATAAGAAAGATGTGCAAATAAAATATTTTACAAAGCGGACAACGAGGACAACTTTTTGTCCAGGACTTGCTGGTTGGTTCCAAGGTGGCCCCGGACTGGTGTTGGGCGGTTTTGTGGGGGCGAAGGGGTCCGAAATGCGGACGGAACATGTCGATGGGGTGGAGTTGGAGCACAGACAGACGCCGGCTGACTGAGAGATGGGGCAACTGGCTGGCAACTACAACAAACAATGGCCTGGCAGACAGAATCCCGAAGTTGCACCGCTCGGGGATCGGTGGTGGTGTTGTGTTTGGGCTGAGGATTTCGGAGGGGAAAACCAACCGAGGGGGGTCGTCCACACTGCATGGTAGCATTGTCAAAATAAATCAATCGGTTTTATGTTGTTTTCTGGAATTTCTGTTTTGTTGCTTTGCTATTTTGTTTCCCACCGCCGTCGCTGGCATCAGAATGCTCCGGTGTGGAACAGTTGCAGGACGAAGAACAACAGCTCCCAGCTCCTGTTCCAGCTTCCAGCTTGCGGTGGCATAAATCAGTTGGCCGTTGGACCCATTTATGAAAGGATAAACCCAGCGCACACGTAAACACACGGGAGAGAGCTGGCCTCATAAAAATGCATAAGTTCCCCCAAAAAAAATGGTGTAAATAAAAATACAANCATTTATGAAAGGATAAACCCAGCGCACACGTAAACACACGGGAGAGAGCTGGGCTCATAAAAATGCATAAGTTCCCCCAAAAAAATTGTGTAAATAAAAATACAAATATTTAGCTCCCAAAATTTTCAGCTCCCCTACTACCTACCCATGCCCAGAAAATATCTGATTTATCTCGAGAGGAATTAAGATGTCTCAAAAGTTCCAGCGGGCAACATTAAAACATCATCCAAGGCGGAGAGATTCGGAAAATTCGGTTGGCCAAAACTCCTTTCGAATTCCCTCTATCAGCTCCTCATAATCGTTCACACTTCCTCTGCTGCTGCTGCTGGTAACTTTGGCTTTGTGGTGATGGAACTGGAAAAGGATGCAGGATCGGGCGGGCAGTGGCTTGAGGAGGAGGATGAGGAGGCCAGATGGTTTAACGAAACTTTGCTGCATCTCTTTGGACGCGTCTAAAGTGATTTCCTTTTAGGATTTTGCAAAAACTTTCACCAAAGGTAAGTAAACATCGCCCACACGCACGCAGTTGACTTTGGGCCTGGCTCCGGGCTCTGGACCCTGTCCCACCACACATTCACATGACCCTCAGTCCGAATCCTTGGCCCTTCTCTAATGAAGCAGAGAATTCGCCGGCGCATTTGCCTTGACTCTTTAATCCCTAATAACTTTTAAGCAAGTGACTTTGCCACGCACACAAAATGTGTCCAAATTCATCATCTTTGTGTTGGCACTGAATGTGGGTCTGTGGGCTGGGGATTGGGTTGGGATGCGAGTTGTTTGGCGGATGTCCCTGTGACCAAGCCGGAGGATTTAGCCTGCCAACGCCATGGGGTTGTTACCTTGGTCCATTCTGACTTCATTAGTAAATTGAAAAATTTGCAAGAGGCAGTTGGAGCTATAAGTCCTTGATATCTTGTCTAAATTGGGTGGTAACTTTATTCTATGTAGGTTTTTTACCTTAATCACATTTTAACTCCTAATTATAAAAGGGTTTTTTAATTAGATAACCTATTATTCTTTTCGCTAATGAGGTATACAAGTTTTTTAAACATTTTTAAGCTCGAAAACCTTTTAATGTTCTCTATTATACCATTCCAAAATGTTTATCCAAACTACTTAGTAGTATTAAAATTATATTATTAGCTCTGACCATATTTTAACTGCTCTTTTCTGTGTATTATCCTTCTCATCCATTGCTAATCAATTACAGTTTTAAAATATTTCCCAAGTGACCCCAAGCGTTGATTAATAAATAAAATGAATAAGTTTGTATTGGCCAGACTTTAGTATTATTACTTTTTTACTTAGAAGTTTGTGTCCCCAAGAGTAATGAATGTTTATGCGTTGAATTAAAATTGCGTGAAAAATGTGAGTGGAGAAAAGGACACTTCTCGAAAAGACACGGCAAGTTACAAAATTGTTTTTAAATTAAGATGGCAATTTCCCAAAGTCCAAGACCAAAGCGAAAAAACAAAAAAAATCTCAACAAAGTTGAAGTCATGTCAAGTGGGTGGTGGGATGGTAAAGTTGTGTTTTTTTCTTGGTCGAACGAAATTTGATTATGTTCGCGGTTACACTTCATTCGGCGAGATGTCCTTCAGCGCCTTTCCAGCCCCCCCCCAAAAAAAAACCACCCTTACCTGACATAAATTGCTGTACATCCCCCGCTCGAGGCTCGAATTTATGCGATCAATTAAATTTTTCAAATGACCGTAGGAAGGAAAGTTGTTCGCAGTTTTTAATTTTCATAAATTTTACTTACAAATTTGTTCTCCTCTTTAGCCATAGTAAATTTGTTCTTATGGCTGCTTAATGTGTCAAGTTTCTGTTGGTTGGGAGTTATGAAAATGATAATCAGATTTTATGATGATTAGAAATTAGAAATTTTTGAGCCGACGATGAGAATTTATTGTAAATGAATGGCGGGGGAAAATTTGGAGGGGCGCATCGAAAGTAAATCAAATGTAAATCATCGACAGCTCCGGCGAATAGCCGGACAAACTTTCATCTTTTGGCGGCGACCAAAAATGAAATACAACACATTTTGTGTGGAGGGCTGGGCTGAGGAGGAGAGAGAGGGGCGACAGAAACCTTTACAACTAAATGCGGATAATCTGTAAGTTTGCGTTTTGCCCCAAAATTTATGGATAACTGGGTGGAGTTTTCCTTTACGTATATATGGCTAGCTAGTGCTGCTGCTGCTGTTGTTGTGCTTTTTCTTGGGTGCTCGCTTCCATATAGTTTTTCCACATTTCCACCTCCCTCGTCCCCCCTGTCTCTGGGCTCCATCGTTTGTCTATCTCTGCCAGCAAGTGAAAAACGCAGCCTGCAGCCCGCAACTAAAACATGCGCATTCAATGGGTGAAGCCGCCTTTCCTACCCCAACATGGGTTCGGGCTCGGGCTCGGGCTTTCCCACCACCCACTTTTCCCCCAATCTTCTGCTGCAATTCATTTCCAGCAGGCAGCAGGCGAGCGAGTGTGTGCGGAGATTTACCGTTTTATACTTGACATTTCCAAAAGTTTAAGTTTTAATTTATGACACCGCCGCTTTCTATACGAGGCGACAAGCTAAATATGAGCGAATGGCTTGTCCTTAAACAGGATATCTAGCCATTGTCGGTGCTCCTCTGTCGTTCCGGGGGCACCAGTCTTTCCCATCTCATCCTCGCACTTAACAATTGCTTAAGGACCCGACCACAAAGCCGTTGTCCAGTTTTTAGCTGGATCTCAAGTGCTGGGATATAAAATGTAAGAAAAAGCATGCAAAGATGGGAAATCTGTCAGGGAGAGCAAAGAACTTGAGGGGGTTTTAGCGCAAATGGGAAAATTTTATGATAGTTAACATATCCATAATAATTTGGCAAGTATTTAACTATTGTTTTATGGCCCGACTAACCATGTAAACCAATTTATACGATCATTACTTGGAGTTCTCATGGAAGTTGCAGTTGGTTTTGAAATACTATTGTAACAATAGTATTGTTCGTGACTCACTTATCAAAGTTATTTTAACCTTTTACAAGATAAACACAAAAATATGTATATTATTAAAGAGCTATAACTTTCTTTATCATTTATAATGTTTTTCTTTTTGGATTAGAAGATATGTATCCTGGAAGTATAAAAATATATCAATTATTTGAAAAAACTAGGTTAGTATTAGAAAAATTCTACAGTTAAAAATGTTGATGGCAGAAAGTTATCAATATGTTTTTTTACTTCCCCAATTTGAATAGTTTTTTCTTAGGTATTTTCTTTTTACAAATAACTTGGGAGAAGAGCTCCCCCTTGGAGTGGCCATCGGTGAGCTTGTAATTTGCATTTGCAAGTCCGAAATGAACTAATAAACACACCGGAACCCGAGTCAACAAATTGTCGGCTTGTGCGCCGCAGCGCGCCCCCAACTCCTCGCATTATGCCTCCCTCCACTCCCCAGGAGCCGGGGGTCAGAGGTGAAGAGGTCGGAGGCCGGGGTGGCCGTATCTGCTGGCATACGGTTAATAGGCGCAACCGCGAGTTCTTGGCTCAAATTGAAAGTTATTTAAGGCAAAAGGTCGGAGACGAGATCCACTGGGGCCGCGGATGGCAGGCGGCAGGACACAGGACACGGGACACAGGACGCAGGACTTGGCCTATGAAGCTGCTGGCGGAAATTGTTACACGATGCCGGAGGGTCGGGCAAAATGGCAACCACAACAGTAGCAGTGGCAGTGGCAGTTGTTGTTATGGGTCCCCATTCTTGTTGTATATTTTTTCAGTTTTCATGCTCTTTTTTTCCTTCCACAAATAAGATTCGAAAAGTTTATGCCGTTGGCTGTCACGAAGTGGTGGAAAATGAAGCCGAAAGGGGAGTCTGCCCTCGACGACCTGCGTGTGATTCGTTCTGGAGGCGAATCCTCCTGCTCCTCCGCATCCGCATCCGCATCCACATCCTCATCGGCATCTGCAGCCCAAGACTCCGCTGGTGAATATTTAACAAGCGGCGGCAGGAAGAGGAAACCGAAATAGCGCAAGTGTTGCTCAGTTTAATCTATTTCCTGCCTGCCCGCCTGCGTGGACCAAACACGATCCTTGCCATCTTTAAATACACTAATTTACGGCCAAAACTTAGCTTAATTCCAACGCCGCCAGAGATTTCCTTTTGCCAGGCCCCCCCGGTCTCAAGTAAACTTATGTAATGTAAATTTTAACATTTTTTTTGCTATTATATCCCGCAATGGAACTTTATCGTTACAAAGCCCGGTTAAAAAAACTTGGAAAAATGTCCAGGAAATGGTTCTTCTGAGGTTTGTTTACTTTTGATTTGATAGCTTTTATCACACTCGCGACAAACCCAATATGCAAATGGAAATCACCCAAAAAATCCTCATTGTTCCCGCAAATCACATCGTCTATAATCGCCCCGAAACTATTTTATTTGTTTTGCGAATGAATGCGCATTCTCGGCTGGCGGACGAGTGGAATCCCATGACCCAAACTCCAAATTCAGGGAACAAGACAAACGCCAAGTGCAAAGCAGCAGCAACAGCACGAACCGAAGATGAAGTTTATTTTATGGCCCCGAAAACCGGAGCCAAGAAGGATATCAGGGAGTCCTTTGCCGCCCAGCCAGACAGAGCAGCGGCAGCGGCGCTGGCGGCATCGGTTCCACACGTGTGTGTAATCAAATAATTTACCAAAAATCGAGAAATTATTACGAGTGAATTTTTACAAATTCATTTTCCACTTTTGCATTGGGCCCCGCCAATGGAATCTCCTTGCAGCCAAAAACAAAACCACGCAGGATAAGTTGCTCGCACTGCATGCAAAGTGGCTGCGCACTCCTCCATCCCCCTCAGGATCCTGCCTGCAGGATGTGTGGATTTTCCGGCATTTTGGCGGCATGCCCCTTTTGTTTATTTCTTTGAGATGCGGCAGCGAGCGAATGCCTTTCCCACCCAAAAATTTCCAGTTTTGATTGTGCCAACCACTCGACTCCACTCGCCGGTTGCATTCCAAGGTAAGTCGAGTGGGTGGGTGGGTGGTGTGGTTGGTGGGGTGGTTGCAGGATTCGAGGGTTTTAGGTGCACGTGTGGGAGCTCGGATCGTATCAATTGTGTGTGATGGTCAAAAGTCATTTCAACAGCACTAAATTATTATTATCTTCAAGAAGTTTTACATGCTCGACAATCATCCAAAATACTCGGTCAACATTGGGGTTTTCAAAGGGGCGCGGCGAGTGGCAAGGTCCCAGGTCCAGTGCAGTGCAGTACAGGAAGCTCTCATAAAGGATGCTTTGGATTTGTGTAATGGCATGGAATGTTTTGATGTTCTCCTAAAAGTTTAATCCAAAAACGAAAAAAGACAACTCTCTACATTGTTTGTAATGTGCATATCGAAATAGTAGATTAAATAAATTGTTCAACGCTCCGTGCACTTTTCTACTTGGCACTAGAAAATTGTCAAATAACCGTACTACAAATTACCATTATTGTACAATTTTAAGAAGTTCTCTAACCAAAAACTACTCTCTGCCATTGAGATTGCATATTTGCAATTTTAATTAAATCCGCCAGAGAAGCGCACTTGCAATTACGAAAACGCAAAAGAAATCACTAAGCCAAATTGCGTCAAAAAACGATTTGAATGTGGAAAATTGTACAATTCTAATGGAAGTTCCACACAACAAAACAACACACGCAATTTGCAAATGAAAATTGTTTTTTTGGCTACCAAAAAAAGCGCAGTCTTCCGCAAGTGCGGTTTTTGCCATTCAATTTCTTGACTCTTTCACTTTACTCGGGCTAATTTCATCTCTAATATCCTTAGTTGTTATTAGATATTCTTTTTTTTGTGGGGTTTACTTTTTGCCCTTTTTGCCTTACTTGAATTTTTGGCAGCTGACGTTAAGTGCCGCTAATTGAAATTTCGTTTAGGGTTTTAATTGGCCCGGCTTGTGGTTTGGGTTTCATATCTTTTTTCGGTTCTTTCCCCTTCTTGTAATATTTGCTTATTAATATTTTTTAGCGGGGGACAATTAGAAGCAACTGTGCACGGATTGTGTCTACAAGTGCAGCTCGTAGAGGTACACAAAGAGATTGGTTTTTTGCTAGAGTGCTTGCCCTTAAATGGTTTGAATTAGTGTAAGTTTAATACTCGCAAAAAAATCAAAACTATGAATTCAAATATGTAAGAATAAAATACAACAAAATCCAAGGTAGATCGAAATCTACTTACTTTTTAATTCCATTTACCTTAAGCTGGTCTATTAGGTTTGTGCAAATGTATGTAAAAGGAAGGAGCTAGAGACGTCATTCTTTTTGCTTTAGGTCAGTTACCTTCGTGTTTTGAAAATATCTTCAAAATGGAAGGAGCTGGAGATATAAATCTTTCTGCCTTCAGTTAACAATTTAAATATCTAATTATGTGGCAAGTTTCATAAAGATCGGGCAATAAATAATGATGGTGTATGCCTGCTGAAAATAGGTACATGGTATCTCGTCGAGAAACGTCGACTACAGCGTTTCTACTTGTCTTGTTTTAGATAAGTGAAATAGCCGCCGTCTAGTGGAAATCTTCAACACTAGCAGGATAGTCTTGACTGTCCCGTTGCCGGTTGGCTTAACAAATGTACTCCACTAATGAACAAATGAGGACAGCAAACAAATGTTACCTGCTAGGTTAACCAGGAGTCCCCGGTAACCAACCACCGAGGTATCCTTTGTCAATATTCATTATACGAGTGCATACTTTCGGGGCGCTTGACAAGCGAGGCCCAAGTCATAAAGTTGTCGAGCGAACGTCTCATAAAACGTGACGATAATCATAATTGATGCTCGAGTTTGGGGTCAGGAATGGGGGGTTTTGTTGGTCCAACCAAATTGTAATTTAGTTTGTCGGCCCAACCCCGCCCCGCCCCGACTGTTGACTTTGCCTGATTTTTGGATGTTGCCGCTCTTGGCTAAATTAAGGGTGAAATTGTTAATTGAAATTTGTGTGCTGGACTGGGGACAACCGCACAGCATCAAGGCTAGAAACGTATCTCTAGTCTGCCGGCTAGTAGTTGTAGCGCCAGCTGGAAAAGATTTCCATTTTGGCTGCCACATCGACTGGCAATGATAAATCAATGCAACATATGGCAATGTTGCACCAACCTTTGCCACGAGCATTGTAAATTTTAAATCAATGTTGCAGCCTGGCGGGCTGAAACCTTTTTTCCCCATAGATGCCACATCTAGCTTATCCTTGCGGCGTTTGCTTGTAGTTCCTCTTCTTCTGGGGCCGTAAATCGCCGAGTCCTTCGTCTTTTCGAGGCTACAGGGGATGGCCATGTGGCTGTGGCAAAGCAAAAGTCTCCACACGCAATCCATTATTGTATTAATTAACAGGAACAGGATCACCAATCAGGCGCTTGATTAATGATGTCACTCGGTATCGTAAATCTCGATTTGAACATGTGCAAATTTTGCGATGCAAATAAATGGGGCGGCGTGGTGCAATGGCTCGTTGACCAATCCCAGGATCTGTTTCCTGTTGCTGTTGTTGCCGTTGTCCTTGCCGTATGCTTTGTGTTTCTGAACATAATCATGCATTAGGCCCCGAAACACGCCGGCGAGCAGGGGACCTGGGAAAACACTTCCGGCCAGTCGGCTATCCTTCCTCACAGAGGAGGGGCACAGAGGAGGGGAGTTTGTGGGCTGGACTGGGCTGGGCGATGCAACGGATGCATTAGGATGTGATTGTGTTGCTTGTTGCAACCGCCTGTTGATTCATAAGGCGGTAATTTAAATGGAATTAATGTTTTGCTTGAGCAATTGCCATAAATTTCCAGCCAAAATTTAGTCGCATCCCGGATTAAATGTAATGCAGTTGCAGGTCTTCCCAGATCCTGACAGAATTAATAGAGCTCTTCTTTATATCTTAATTTCCTACGAAAACTCGAGCCATTCAAGTAGTTTTTCCTAATTTTGAACTTATAACTCTATAAATAATTTGGCTGGGAAATCGTTTGACTTATTATCCGAATGATTAGCCATTTAAATGCTATACTAAAAGCAAAACTAAATCACAATAAATCAATGTCTCATGTAAACATTGCCCTTCCCATCCCTCTGGAAAGTTGAGAAATATAAAAATTTGTACGCCCCAAATTGTAAAAGCTCAGCCTCGTGGAAAAGGCCATTTTACGACGAAAATGCCAACAACTACATTTCGGGAGTTGCAATTCGAAAATTAGTTGATCATAAATTAGCGTTAATTGCTAACAGACGCATTCGCGGGAAAATTGTAGAATTTTGATTTTCCGAAATACATTTTCCGCTGCAGTTTGACTAATAAAGCAAAAGCAAAACGGTTTTGCAGCGTCCCAAACTGAAATGGGGTTTTGGGGCGGGGGGGCGTGGCACGGTGGGTACAGACACCGCAGGTACTTCTAATCTCATGTAGCCGCGCGATTATAAATTGTTGCGTACTTCATTTCGGCCAAAATAATAACATGAGTAATTAATTTAATGTGCCAGCCGCAAACCCACAAACAACGTGGCACCGCCCGTCCACGGTGGGGTTAAACTGGGCCAACAATTTGGGGGCTGCGGGTGGGAAGGGTTATTACTTGGTTGCAGTGCGGAACTGCAGTGGGTACTTCGGCTGCCCAGTACATTGCGTAACAAATGAACTAATGTTTATTGCAATTGTCGCGTAAATTACAATGCATTGCCAATGCCAAAATGCAGGGGCCAGCTGCATTCAAAATCTGGCAAATGGCTGAAATTATTTTGGTCGCGGTCGGGTCCCCAAAACCACCCCCCGACCCCCCACCGTGGAGCAGACCAATTTGAAATGAAATGCATATTTAATTCGCCAACACGTCCCGGCTACCTGAGGGAGGGCCTTCTTTTCGAGTAAATGCCTAAATGTCGATCTCACTCGTTGTACGAGCTGCCCCCGCCCATTAATTTTATTATTTTTATTATTGTACGTTCGGATGTCCTTTGAAATAAATTCGTCCCTAGTTTATGGTGCGTGAATAAATGGATGAATGCAGCAAAACATTCGTTTCATTATTTGAATGTCGCATCCGGCAAAAGGGGCGAGTGCAGCATTCTGTCTAGCAAATAAATTTACTTTGGCTCCTACTCCAGATCGGAATTAATTTTTATTTATTTTGCTGGCCGCCCGAATGGGTAATTGAATCGATTTAAGGGCAACTCAATTAGTTTCAGAGCAATCTGAATTTAAAAAGCTTTCCAAAAATTGCATATATATTTATTCTAAACTGATACAAATAATTCAATTAACTTGAGTCATCTAAATTAACTTCAAGTGAGTTGTAATTTCTATGGTTTCTTGGCACTTTCTTGTGCCCAGACAACATCCTATTCCTGCTAAATATATATGTATCTTCTAAGAGCAAGGACCCGTCTGGAGTTTTGTTTATACTGTATAATGACTCCGTGGACCTTTTCGGTTGTAACAAATTGCGTCTGCAAGTGCCATCGTCTACAGCCTCTGCAAACTTTCAGGACCTTTCCTTTCGCTCAGTTCAAGTTACTTTCCTCCGAACTGAACCCTCCGGTCCTGGGATCCTTCTGATTTCCTCGCTCGTTTACCGCATCGTAATGTCAGCCCAACAAATCACACCAACTTCGACCATAAATCGTTTTTGTTAATTCCAATTAGGCATCTTTGTCGGCCTGGCTCCACCATGTTGCAGCTTTTTGCACTCGAATTTTTGCATTGAAAGTTGAAAATTGATTTTGACTTCATTCATTGTCTGCAATGTTCGGTAATTTTTTGATTGGCGGTAAATCTTAAATGAATCTTTGGATTTTGAGTTAGAGATTCCCCAAGAAAATGAACAAACAAACCAATAGTAAAAATGCCTTTTTACGTAGAATTTTACAAGATATTTTCAGCGCTTAAATAAGTTGCATACAATCCACCGTGTATATACAGTGTGTATTCAATAAAATGATTTGTGTGATACATAAAAAAGTACGCATACCGAAATGGCGTTGGCTATTTATGCTTCAGCACACTGCAGCTGGTCTGCTGCTGCTGGAGAGCCACGCCCCTCCAACCCGAGCGCCCAGTTTCGGACCCTGTGGGGGGGCGGGTTGCGGATCCTCGAGGGAGGATTGGGCGGCGAAGGATATATGCAGGATGGGGAGTTGCACCCGACGACACTCGCCAACACTTTAGGGCGAGAATTTATGGCTGCTTTTTTCAGCTGCAGGTATGCGCTTTTCCGGCCAAGCACTTAATTGATGTTGTGTCGCGTAAATTATAAACAAAACAAAAATTAAAGTGGACTCCATGCTGCTTCTTGCCTTTGGACGCTCGGAAGCATCGCTGGCGGATGCGGAAATGCTTTCATTCCAAGTGGCGGTGGCGGTTGTGGAGAGGAGGTCCCATAAAAAAAAAAACCAAAACGCACACGCTGCTGCTCCACCCAGCTTTTGCTCCCTGGCGGATACAACAAGCACACATACCGGTCGACTCCCTAGCCCTCTGTCCCCCTTTTGGCCAAGTTTGCAGCAGCGTTGGTCAAGAGGCTAAGCAGGCCGCAGTGAGTGAGGTCAAGCATGAAAGTGCCGCTACCGGATGTCCATCTGACTCCCACTATTTATCCACCACACCCCCACGGAACACCGCGCATAAATTTTCGCCTTTTTGCATCGCAAAGTGTCCTTAAAAATGGAGGTAAATGCCGCTACCAGGACACCGCCGGCTTGGGTCATCCATGTGTGTCCCTGTTGTCTAATATGGTCCTGCTCCACCAGTTGCGGGTTCCATAACTGACGGGCTTTCCTCTCCATAATAATTTTATATGATTTTTAATTGAATACAAGTTGGCATGTTTTTATGGCATGTTGGAGAGAATAAAGTCGTTGAAAAAGAAAATAATATGAAAGCTTAATCACCATAAGTTTTTTACGTTCAGTGATTCATAAATGGATCAAAGAAATTTATTCAAATGTATATTCCTAAAGTTATAAATTGGATGTAATTAAATTTCTACCTTTACCATCATAAATGGATCAAAGAAATTTAATCAAATGTATATTCCTTTAGTTTTAAATTGGTTGTAACTAAAGTTCTACCTTTACCATCGTTTTCTTTTGTTTGTAGCCTTTCCCAAAACAATATCTCAGCAGTTTGCGAGTTGTTAAACGTTTAGTAACCATAATATTTGGTAAAAGTAATCCCCCTTTTATTAGACTTTACCGAGTGGGGTTTTGTCATTTTCACAAAATTGAGTTTGACTCGCCTTCCATATCCATTTCCATTTCCAGTCCATTCGAAGTTTTCCTAAAATCCATTCCCATACTCCACTCCACTCCATCAGACGGAACCGATTTCAAAAAGTGATTAAATTTAACAGGCAGCAGCGAGTTAAACTCGGGGAAATCAGAAATTATATGCAGTGTGCGAAGGACAATTGCCAGTGGTGGACATAAAACAAAACAGCGACAAAGGCGGCAGAGGCAGCGACAGGATGCGGAAAGGATATCTGCGAAGCTTGCGGATGGGGGAAATGGTGTACCGGCAACTGAAAACTGGAGCCATGTAAGGACACTCTGACTGCTGCGACTACTCAAAATCTGTGCGTCTGCACGCATTACAAACGAATTACGAGACTCGTTGGGCAATTGCAGTTCATTGTTATTTAATATGTCGAGGCAGGACATGGAGCGGAGAAGCCAAAACGATGCTGGGGAAATTATACTTTATGCCAGGACTGGACTGGACTGGACCGGACTGAACTGGACTCGGACTGACTGCAGGATTGCAGGATGCGGAGCCAAACACAGAAGCAGACGGCATGACACTGATTGCGATATAAACGATTGTCAACGTATCCAAGTGGATTATTACCTCATGCCAATTATCATATCAACGATACACAGGCCCAGGACACGGCAAATGGCCGCACACTCGGCACATGTAGATATGTATTGCATATACTCGAAACGCAGCAGGACAAGCCAGGACATGGCACATTGGCTGACAAGTGGCAGGCGGGAAAGGAGGCGGAAATGGGGGGCGGGCATCCAGCCAATGAACACAACCGACTAACGACAACCGGCCGGCCACCCATCGCCACCCAAAC
Source organism: Drosophila ironensis (assembly GCA_021223825.1). Classification (NCBI taxonomy): domain Eukaryota; kingdom Metazoa; phylum Arthropoda; class Insecta; order Diptera; family Drosophilidae; genus Drosophila; species Drosophila ironensis. Next base: position 691,241 of record JAJJHQ010004201.1, on the reverse strand, counting down.
ACTTGACGAGGCGTTGATGGTGTCGGCATCTGGCAGCTCGTCCTTTTGCCTTATCCGGCTCGGCCTGCAGAGCCCACACTCCCTGCCTCCTCCTGGCCAAATTGCATGTACGATTTTAAATGGATTTTGATTGTTTATGACAATTCGACGAGCTGACTGGCCGGCCCGCTGCTGGCCACTGATAATACGGCATTTAAATGATGACTACCACCTGGACATCCCCCTGGCATCCTGACACTCCCCATTTCCCGATGCCCCAATGCAATTTGCGAAATTAAGCCCAAGAATTTGCACGCAGCATTTAATCGTGACCCACGGAGTTGGGGTTGTGTGTGCATCAAATTAGTACAGTTTTTGTTTGCAAATTTAAAATTTACAAGCCCACAATAATTCGGAGGGTTTGTTTTTATAATAAAGAAATAGAAACTGTATATTTAGTACAATTTGAAGCCTCTTTTCTATTTAAATATAGTTGGGTTGGTAATTAAAAAATACAATAATATTTAAACCACACAACAAAACATGCTTAGTCGAAATTTTCAGACAGTGTAGAGGTTCTCGAAATCAGATAAATTGTAGGTAACCAAAAACTAATGACTCTTTTGAGATGCTAAACCCTTGGGCTCGAGGCCTATTTAGATGGAAAGGAAAACACCAAGTATCACGCGGACTTGGCAGCAATAGGGGACGACGTCTGCCGACGAATCCTGAGAAAATCTCTCGCCCTATGAATGATGCTCTAAAGAAGATGAGAGCCCAACGAAGGAGCAAAAAGTTCTATGGGTGCACGGTTATCCTGTGCAGCTGCTTAAGCGCTTCACTTTGGGCCATTTACGAGTTGGGCAAACCGGACGAGGACCATCGGGGTCCCATCGAGGACGAGTTTAGTCACCTGCCGTGGCTACGGCAATATATACTGCGTATGTGGCACTCGCTGCAATACTACCAGAAAATGATGGCCGAGCCGCTGCATGGGAAGTTGCTGCCGGATATCCTGCCACCGCCGTACATCCAACCGCCCTACTCTCTCGTCCTGGAGATCAATGATGTGCTCGTGCACCCAGACTGGACGTACCAGACCGGTCGGCGTTTCAAGAAGCGTCCCGGCGTAGATTACTTTCTGCAACAATGCAGCAGGAACTTTGAGATCGTAGTCTATACGTCCGAGAAGGGCATAACTGCTTTTCCCCTTCTGGACGCCTTGGATCCCTATGGGTACATAAAGTATCGCCTCGTTCAAGATGCCACCGACTTGGTGGAGGGACAGCATGTGAAGAACTTGTCCTACCTCAATCGAGATCTCAGCCGGGTGATTGTGGTGGACTGTGACCCGAATGCCACTTACAAGCATCCCGACAACACGTTTCTCATGGTCCGGTGGCAGGGCAATGACGACGATGTGCAGCTCTTCGACCTTGCCGCCTTGCTCCAACTGCTGGCCGAGCACCAGGTGACTGATGTGCGCGAGGTATTGCAATACTACCGCCAGTTCGATGATCCCATAGAAAAGTTTAAGGAAAATCAGCGTAGACTACAAGAGCAGCGCCAGGAGAAAAACCAGGTCACCAGCACTGGCAATCAGCGAACTTGGACGCTCAGTTTGATGGGTCGCTCGTTGCGCAGATCTTGACTTAATAATTTCGTCAGGCCTTTTCCGAACTTATGCGATATGCATTTTAGAATAGCCAAGCCATTTTTATGTATGTGAAATTAATGTGTATATTATAAATTTGTTTTAATTTAGAGATCGTAAAAACCCCAAGCAGATATTTGGAATTTTTGAGAAACATATCGAAAACCCTGGCCGCTCTACGAGTATACAAACGTTGACCATCAAGTTTTCTTGTTACTTACAATTCCAGGCAACACCATTATCCTTAATAAGTTGCAAGCGGTAACAATATGACTCTTTAAGTATAAGAAATAATCAAATGGGACGTGCCAAACCCTGCGCCTTAGAGGTCCCATATTAGCTGCTGCTTTCTTCCCGAAATATCTAGGACGTCGCATGCAAATCGACTTTTCGGGAAGGTGGGCTAAAGTTATGCAAGCGGTGAGGATTGCGTGTGCCCGGCGCTTAAATCGCCGTCGAAATAACCGCAAAAACCCTGCGCGAATTGCCGGGGGTGGAGGCTGTCCCCTGGCATCGGGGGCAGCAACATGTGCGATTTTAATTTTTAACAAGCCAGGTGTCTTGACATCCTCTGGCGCGTCGGCTGTGATGGAATCGCCACGGGGCCAAGAATGAAGTGCCGACGGGCTCGCTTGTTGAAAAACTAATTTTGATTTTAATTAAATATTTATGACTCCACGGGAGAGGCCGAGCGGAGCAATCAGGGAGCGAAAATCCACTAATAAAATAAGCAAATATCTGGCAAATAACTTCTGATTATCAGTCAGCAGCGGCTGTGCGGTGAGAAAATTAGAGACTTATCCCCAGGGATACCAGGTTGCGTGCTCGATGCGTAAGAAACGAAACCCTTCTCCCCCGATTCTACGACCTCACCTATGGGAGTTGGGGTGATGGCGCCGTTTATTCGATCAAAAGTTACGAGCTCATCTTAGATTGGACATTAAATGGACACTAAAATATTTTCCATCTGCACGCAGGGCCCACCCGAAAAGAGACCCGAAACGGGGTTGGAACAAGCGAAATAAATGTCATGAAACAACTCATTGACAGGCACATAAGGACACTGGTTTTATGGTCCACAGATATGACCAAAATATATGATTACCATGTGTCCGGCAGCATGCAAGCTCGTAAATAGGCATTTTCCCTGCTTTAGTTCTCATGGACACATCATCTCCCACCCAACCGCCCAATCACCCAACCACCATCCACAATCCTACAATCCAACCCCCAGGACAACTTCAGTGGCGACTATTTCCTCTTCCTTTCCAATGGGGGGGCTCCTGTTATTTTTTGTGCCGCCATCCAGCCCATGATTTTTGTTACTCCGCTTCATTCGGTTGGTTATTTAGCAAGTGATCCAGGTGGGACTGCCAGGACTGCAAAGTACACGACAGGACAGAACTGGACAGCAATGGACTGGACAGGACAGGACAGAACAGGACTGTCACGGGGGCGGCTGCAGTCGTAAAAATCAAAATAAAATGAAACTTATGCGTGATGTTTTTGGGGGCCGATGGTCTCATTGGATTTTCGTTAGCCTTTCTCTACGTTTTTATGCTCGGGGTCACTTGTTCGCATTACTAATGATAGGTTTTACATTTAAATGGAATCCGTTGAATGGCCCGCCCCCGTCTCACCGAACTACTAAGTTTAAGCACAGCAGCTGGCTTGACTTTTACGAGTTGGTATATTTATATTTACCATTTAGTTATCGTAGTTAATAACTTAGGATAAGATGTTGCCATACAGGCTTTGGTGTTTACAGGTCTGGCAATTAGAAAACCCTAAGGAAATATCGTTTTGCCTAAGAGAAACCTTTCAATTTAGGGATAAATAAATATTTGGTGAAAATAAATATTTTATTCTAAAGCACAGGTATGTTGAGCACACTGTTCGATTAATGGAATCAGGTTGGTACCGACATTTATTTGCAAATTAACCCAAGAAAACAGTGCAATGCCTTGCAAATGGCTACCCTATCGCGTGTCAAAGATCTACAAAACAGGACTCTGGACAGGACACGGGGAGCCGTGAATGATGCCTCTTAGCAGCTGTGCCGTGGTCCGTGGCAGCCTGAGCCTCTTCATTTTCGTATAAATTCGACATTTATGCAGTCCGGCAGGCAGCCCTGAGAAGTGTATGCTGATTTCATCTCATCTCGTTCCGGCGTTACGTGAGCTGATTACGTTAGTCACGAGCGATTGCCGAGGGAGGTCCTGGGAGGGTGTCCAATGCCAGTGACCAAGGACCCCGAGTCCCCAGCTGCCTCTTCCCCTAAACTCTCTATTCCAGTTGCTTAGTGGCAAAGTGAAATTGTGCCAACTTGCGACTTGATGAGAATTTCATTCGGTGCTGGATTTTATGACTTCGACTGGGGGGAGGAAAAGAAAGCTAGGGAGCCCAAAGTGTTGGGTCTAGGAGTTCCACTAAATGATTTTGCATTATTTGTCGATTGGAGGTCCTTGTGGCTTCTGCTCCGGCCCGTTGGCTGCCATAAAAAGTCAATGCATGCGAAATGTTTTCGTGACATGCTCAAACTACAGTTTCCTAAAAAAAGAATAAAATTTGGATCTCGATTCGGGCGGGATTCGTTTCTTTGACCAGTTTTAGTTTGGTTTATTTGTTTATTCATCGAATAAGGGGGGGCGGACGACGAAAAAATCGTAAAAATTATGTTGATGACTCATCAGTAAATGGCATTTATTTTATTGCCAGTCGAGCGTCCTTTGTCACCTAAGTGCCTGTGTGGGGCCATGTCTTCAATTATCCTTCAGCCCTATGATTCCAATTCCATTTGATGCCCGGACTATGAATGAGTTTCTATTTGTATTATTAATGATTCACTCCCAGCTCGGTCACAAGGTGACGTCGTCAGGTTACCACAAGCGACTTGACTCCGCGTTGCAGGTGCGAGTGGTGGAAAGTAAGCACGTGACAGGTTAAAGCTGCATCACTAAAGATCTATTGATGATTTATTTTAATCAAAATCTACTCCGGTTTCCCATTCAATATTTACAAATATGTATTTACATTTCGGTGTAAGGAAAAATTGTATGCAATATAATACAAAGCAATAATCTGCAAGTGTACCGATTCCATCCAAAGCGACGTTCCCTGGCTCCCTTGCCCAACAACCACATTCAAAATTTGATTGGATTGGAACAGGATTTTGGCGGCGCACAATTTGGGAGGTGTTGCCCCAAACCCAGACATTTTGTTCGCATCCGTCCTGGAAAGCTTCCGGCTCCTCCTCGTACACTTTGAATGCCGTATCAATTGCCAACGTCCATGACCAGCCGTGGATACAGATTTGCAGTCCAAACTGAGGGCGATTGTTTGGCCAACTTGTTTTGAAATTAAAATCCGATTTGGAGCGATTGCTGGGAGACGCCTCTTGATTTTGCGGAGTTGTATATTTACAAAATGTATGTACGGTATGTATGTGGAGGTAGTGTAGAATGGAACTGAAAAAAATAAACGTTTTTAGGTAAATCAACATATGTAGCATGTAGCATGAATACTTACGTGTGTAAGAATGTCATTTGTTTTTGGAAGCGATAAAATTAAATCATGTGTATAGGTATATACGATGTGTGCTATAAACTGAAATGAATAAAATAAATTAACATAATCAATGAAGTCTCATTCAAATTCCTTACGCGAAGCTCAATGGGAAAATATTTACAAATAAAAGCCAGTATGCTTTGTTAAAATGATGGGAACCTGAAAAGAAATATATAAATATAATTAATGTAAGGAACTCTTAATAAATACTTACTTAATCTATGATATATGTAATATATGATGTCCAATCTATGATATCTAATGTGTGATATCTGTATGTACTGTCGAATAAGCGTGAAAGATCTGAAAATTGATTTACTTAAAAAAGGTTTTTTAAAGGTTATTTATTTCGTACAACTCACCCAGATGGAATATGGAAATGTATGATCTGTATGTGGTAGCAATGGAGTGTGAATCGATGACATAGATCTGCAAAATTGATTTGTTAAAAAAGGTTATTTAATGGTTGTTTATTTCGTACAACTTACCCAGATGGCTGGAATTAAGTGGAATATGGAAATGTATGATATCTGTATGTGGTAGCGATGGAGTGTGAATATAGATCTGCAAAATTGATTTATTAAAAAATGTTTTTTTAAAGGTTATTTATTTCGTACAACTCACGCAGATGGAATATGGAAATGTATGATCTGTATGTGGTAGCAATGGAGTGTGAATCGATGACATAGATCTGCAAAATTGATTTATTTAAAAAAGGTTATTTAATGGTTATTTATTTCGTACAACTTACCCAGATGGCTGGAATTAAGTGGAATATGGAAATGTATGATATCTGTATATGGTAGCGATGGAGTGTGAATATAGATCTGCAAAAATTATTTGTTAAAAAAATCATTTCAATGCAATGCTAAATGTTATTTACATTGGAAGTAATGCATTCCAGGCTAATGAAATTTAGTGTCCTTAAAGATAGTGGCGAATGAAGCTGTAAAAGAGTAAATAAACATTAGTAAAATTTTGTAATAATCAAGTACTTCGTATAACTCACCAAGATTGTTGGTGTTGAGTGGAATATGGAAATTGTGCAGCGCGTATAGATCCAACTCGGGTTGTGGTGGTTGTGATTCTGTAGTGTCTGGTGTTTTGGGGCGTGTAGTGCCAGCTGCAGCCTCATTGCCGGCCGGAACAGAAAGAGATTCCTCGCCCCAGTCCTCGGGATCGACCTCCACCCGACTGCGACTCACGACCGAACTCTTCTTATATTTGCGGCGCATATATTGTTCGAGCTCGCAGTCATCCGGCTTCGGAGGACGGTCCACCAGATTGCCACGCTTCGTCCCGCCCGGAACGAGTGCATCTGCGCGGTGTATGTTGGGGAGTGTAGTCGTCACCCGAGGTTGGGGTGGTTGCGGCGTTTTTAAACCGGGCTTTGCAGCCGGATTGGGGGCGGAGCTGGCACTGGAGCTGGAGGTTTCCAACTCTTTGATCTGCTTTTCCAAGCTCTCCACTTTGTCCATGTCATTGAGACCAACGGCGATGTCGCGTTGCATGAACAGTTGGATCTTTTTGTAGGCGGCGCTCACAGGCTTGGGAGCAGCCTGCCTCCGACTTTGGACAATCCGTTCCACATCGTTCTCGGTGTAGGAGTATTCAGTGGCGTTCTCAATTTCCATCTGTTTCTTGGAAATGTCGGAGAGCAAGGGCAACTCCTTCAAATCGCGCTGCCAGGTGGTCATCCACAGGTGGAACTGCTGCGATGTAATCGGCTGATTGGAGACCACATCCATGTGGGACACCCGCTCATGGTTGCCATAGCGCATGCGCAGCAGAAGATTGGTGCTCTTGCTGGACAGCTTGTAGTAGCTGCTGCCCTCCTGCAGACCCACAATCTGGCAGATGGAATTGTTGACCCGCACGTAGCAATCGACCACTGTCTTCTCGAAGAGGGGCTTGTCCAAGAAGCTCTCCAGCTGTCGCCGAGTGAGCACCACGCGGCTAAGTTGTTCCCTCATAGTGACCCGGGACTGCTCATTGCCGACGCTGCTGCTGGCTACAGATTGGGACGTCTGCGAACTATCGTCACTGCTGGAGGACGAATCGTCAGAGTATATGTCCCGGGCCTTGAGCTTGATCTTCTGCTGATCGCCGGACCACTTGCTCTCCTTGGTCAACTTGTTGCTGCGCTCGGCCAGCAGGCGTCCCAAGGCAGTGGCTCGCTGGTCGCTACCAGCCCGCAGGTTCGAGCGACGCAAGTGGGCGCGCTCCTTGATGCCCATGTCTTCGGGAGGCTCTGACGCCTCGACCGAGGCTGAGGCTGAGGCCGTGCCACTGCGGCCCTTGGCCAACTGGAGACGGATCTCGTGCTTGCGGCGCAACTCCTCACGTCGCAGGCAACGGCTATATAGCTCCTTTTCGCGTTCCAGTTCGCTCATAGCCTCCAGACGATCACGGTCGGCAGCATCACCCATTAGGTTCTCATCATAGCCATCAGTAAACGGCTCCGTCAAGCTCTCGACCTTTTTGGTATTCGGATGGTTCTCGGATGGGCCTGGTCCTTCATCTACGATTTCACCCTCTTCCAAGCCATCATCCGGAACAAAGATGCGCTTACGGAAACGTTTGGGTGAAGCTGCCATCTTAAGCCAGTTTTTTTCGTCGGAGAAAATTAACCAATCTTCCGCCTAAGTTAGGAACAATTGTAAGATCACCGACTAAACCNTTCATCTACGATTTCACCCTCTTCCAAGCCATCATCCGGAACAAAGATGCGCTTACGGAAACGTTTGGGTGAAGCTGCCATCTTAAGCCAGTTTTTTTCGTCGGAGAAAATTAACCAATCTTCCGCCTAAGTTAGGAACAATTGTAAGGTCACCGACTAAACCAGTTTTTTCCGTCGGAGAAAATTAACCAATCTTTCACCTAAATTAGGAACAATTATAAGGTCACCGACTAAACCAGTTTTTTGTCCGAAAATCAATTTTTTCTCTTCCAAAAAAAATTTTTTTTGCCAAATTTTTTTCAATTTTTTTTAAGTTGCTGTAGCTCTGTACTCGACAAACACGGGAACTAGAATAAACTTATGGGGACCTGGGCTCGGTAAGGTTCCCATCGAATCCAAATGGCCTTTTTTCATGGCACTCTTGCTACAAAAAAATGTATTTAGTCCCAAAACACCACAGTAGGCTTTCTGTACCTCAAAAAAAAAGTATGCAATTGGGTATAAAAGTAGGCTAAGTGGATATTTTATTGGGAAATTAGTTTTCAATAAGGTTGGCAATGATAGATTTAATTAATTTGAATAAAATAATTGTGGTTAATAAATTAGAACTCCCAAAAACATGTTCATATTAGTTTCCGAATATTTCATAAATTTACGCCAAGATGATTTAACTTTATAGGGAGCAATGCTAAGATGTGTCCTTTTTCCGTATTGCAACTTTTTGCCAAGTTGGTCTATTGGAACAATAACTCATTTGCTGCTAAAGCCCGACTAGATACTATATGTTGGTTTCAGTTTCTGTATCTGTTTCAGTTTTGGTCCGGAATGCCATCAAAATCAGAACCATAAGCCCGCACAAAATGAACAGTGCAGTCGGAGGAGCTGAAGAAGGCTGTGGTGGCTAGAAGAGTGCCTGGATTGGGCACTGGACTCCGACTCCGAGTCTGAAACTGACCGTGTGGCTGACCACAGTTTCACGTTTGCCTAGCCGTGAACACGTTCAACATGAACGGCGATTAGTTGCATTTGTTTACGAGTATGGATTTCGGATTTGTCTCCGGCTGTGCCAGGTCGCTCCACGGACTCCCATTTGCCACGACGTTGTAATGGTCCAGCCAGCCGGTAACTTATTGCATCGTGGCGTGCGAGTGGCCAGCAAAGCACTCCAAATCGGGGCAGTGATGAGTATGTGACCACTGTAACAGAGCACACCCCAACGATAGAAGTACAAGTACTCATTATGATAATAGCGAGGCACATGAAATTATTGTGGTTATGTCTGGGTTGTTTGCTATATTTTAATTTAAATCAAGTTGCAGTTCAGCTTGTAAAATTTATAAATTAAATTTAATTGTATTAACAAGGCTTTTCAATCTAGAAGATTTAAATAAAGCTCATCTACGTCAAACTTTTGTTTGGCTGCAAATTGCTGCCAAGAATTATGAAATTGAATTATAAATAACAATTATTTACAATCATATCTTCAAAAATCAAATCCTTGAGTATTAAATCTATAAAATGAAATGAATATTTGTTCAATTTAATGTTCTTATTTTGTGGTACACCGCAATTGGAGAACCTTCTCATCACTGGCCCATCCCATCTGGCGGCCATCAGACAATTGGATGCTTTTCCCTGGTCCAGGTGTGGGGGTATCTTTCTCGCCGCTGCTCGATATGGATGTGATTTCGTTTTCGTTTACGTTTTCTTTGCGAGTTTATCCACATTGTAAAGTAGACATTATGTTGATGTCCGGCTGAGATCCTGGTCAGCCCCATTGGGCCCAGCTCGGCTCATATCGCACTTGGGACATCTGCCGACGGTGGCGATAATATCCCTGAAATTATTTTCACTCGCTCGTGCATTGGTTGGCCGTTCTGCTCTGGACTTGGCCTTTGTTTTATTGTTATTGTTTCGCTGCTGCCAGGGCCATTGTGTCGCCCGCTGCCAACTTCGTGACTCTCTTCGGTCTCCAACCTCCAGTGTCCAGTGTCCGGCCTCCCGCCTCAGTGTCTGGCAATCCACATCCACATCCAATCCCAATCCCTATCCCTATCTCAATCCCAATCCCAGCCAGGACACATTAGTGGAAGATGGACACTTCGGACACTTCGGTCGCTGTGGGTCTCCGGTCGAAAGTTATTACATGTTATATCTCGCTTTTTCCAAAAGCTGTGCCACTTGCAATTATACACTTACTCTGCGGCAATGTTTTGCTGCCGGTGGGGTTGCAAGTGGGCGGACGGGGAGATGTGAGATGTGAGTGCGAGTGTGTGATTTTCGCATATTGGCGCTGTAAACTAATGGCTTCACTAACGATTGTAACCGTTGTCCTTAATGGCATCCTTTTGGGCATCACGCGCATCCCGTTTTGCCGATTTGTTTCTCTCCCCACCCTTGTGTCCCACATCCACGGTCCATTGGCCATGGCTTTACTGTACGAGTATCTATGATGGAATGAAGAGATAGCTTTGGCATCGCCCCGACCTTCCTCGGGTGCAGAGTACATTTAAGTAATTACAAGGGTTGCCAAATGAGTAACGAAAGAGCATTAGGCTATGGCTGGTCATTTTTTATTGATTACGGTTAACAAATATACAAAAAACCAAGAAAACTTAAAAAAAATCAGATAGTTCGTCAGTTAACTCAGTGTATCTCTTTCAGATTCCTTCAACAGTTCTGTCCACACATCTTCTGACTGACCAGGCTCATTGCGGTCAAAATAAAAATCGAACAAATTTATTGTTAATAGAAAAAGGGATCGAGCGGATGAAGCACGCACATTAAACCCTTCCCCTCTGGAACGCGTGGGGATGAAGATGCCTATCTGGCCGCCATTGGTACAGAGCCCTGTGGACACTGGACACTCGTAAACATCTCGAATCATGTGATATCGAAAAATAATCTCACAACGGAAATGGCATATTTAAAAGGCCAAAGGATTCGGCTGCGATTTAACTTATAAAATCGACAAGGCGAACCCAATGCCCCCAGGGGATGTGTGTGTGTCCACCACCCGAGATAGTGGCGCAATCTCATCTCCTGTCCTCCTGTCCTCCTACTTCGGCAACTGGGACTGCAGCGTCTTCCAGGCACTTTTTCGGGGGATTTTTAGTGTTTATTGCCTTAGATTAGTTTGTTTATTGTAATCCTCGTTATAAATTAAGCAAAACTTGCGCTTAAAAACTCATTGGCTGTGCGGGTGCCAGCAAAGGAAAGGGTTTTGTTTGTTGCCACCCCCGGATTTTGGGCCCCCGGACCGGAGTTGAATTTCGGAGAACTTTTGCCGAACGTCCAGGAGCATCCGGGGCCATATTAATTTGCCGCATATTTCGCCGAAGGCGTCGAGCGAACTTAGCGCAGATAATTGCTGCTGCAAATGGTTTACGACCGCAGCCGATAAATGCAGCAGTTTGGTCCCAATGTTCGCACAAAGGCGAGTAAATAAGAGCCTGGGATTTTATTTAAAAACCTTTGAAAAGATTGTTTAATCTACCAATTAACAAAAGAAAATATATAAACTAAACGTAAGAGATATACGAAGTGTGTAGAGTAAATTGAAGGTGGAACACATTTTTGCCTATCAGTCGCATATATTAATATTGGCTCTACCAATATTATATCCAAATGTAGAGTATCCAGCAACGAATCAGAATATGCAATTATTTTTTGTATATCTATTATAATCTACAAGATCTAGGCATTCATAAGGACATACAAACATGGCTATATCAACTCGGTTGTTGATGGTTTTATTTAGAATCGGGTACAAAAATATGTAAAAATCCTGTATACAAAAATCCTTCAATACAAATACACCGCAGTAATTTAAAATCTAAGCCCTAAAGCACATATGTTGTAATAGCAAGTTACTAGTATGCAAATGTTTTGAATGAAACCATAAATGGCCTTCATATCGCAAGCCAAGTAAATTTAGTTCCGTGAAAGTTCCACTAAATATTGAAATTTTGCGCTTGCTCAACCGACTCATATTTTCCAATATGTAGGAATATCTATAATATTTGAATCGCCCGCAGCTGTTGTGTGTTTTCCTCATTCAATTCGCTTCGCGTGACATAGCCGATGGGTTTTCATATTGTTATCATCAGCGGTGGCGGCTGTTCAATATAAGGAGAACGAAGGAAAACCCAATTTTCTCACACAGGTGACGAAGTTGGTATAAGGGAGAATATGGCATATTCGATTTTTTCTCTTGGTTTTTGAGGTTTCCTTTTTTTTTTTGGGTTTATTTTAGAATGACAAAATTCCATTAGAAATAACATTTGCCGCTCGCTGGGGCGCGTTACGATTATATTCATTTTTACCAGGCCCCCCCTTTATATTGCATTTCCAATTCCTTTTTGCCAGGAGTGGTGTTGTTGGTGTTGCTGGGCTTTATCCTTTCGAATTGCGAGTGAGAGTTAGCGAGCTTCTAATTGCATTTTAAAATTGCGACACCATAAAATGTGCTTACGGTATAAATAATTATAACAGCATTTGTCGCAACAAACACCGGAGCCCTTGTAATGCTACTGTTTTGTATACTCCAGTGTCGCCCCGAAAAAGCCCCCAATCCTCCGTCCCAAGCCGGAGTGGCAATGATTTCGAGTGTCAGGACAGAGGGACGTTCGCGAGAAAAAGGCAGATGATATTGCGCATACGACGAGTGTGCCGAGAACCCTGTTGTCGCATCTCTTGGATATTGCATGAGTTTAGTTCTTCTCCTCCGCTCCGACTCGTGCATCCAAATTTCCATTTCCATTTCCCTGCAGCCACAATAACAACTACGGCGACAGCGACAACGACAACGATGCCAGGCGATTAACGTGAGCTGCATATTTCCAGCTAATTTTCTAATTAAAATGGTATTTTTGCATTTTTCAACTGGCAGGATTAAATAGCCAGCATCGAGGATAGAGAACAAGTATAGACTTGTGCTTTGCCAAGGTAAAACTTAAAGTGATGTCTTTAATTATTCCCTTAAACATTTTTTAATAACAATTAAGAATGAGTGGGTAAAAATTAAATGTCTATCAAAAAGGCGTTGCTGAAAAACTCGAATGTATCATCAGTTTTCAATCAACCAACGACAAGTAACTATACAAATTCTAACACATCTAAAAAAATTGTAATTTTATACCAAAAGTCTTGTCTTGTACGCGCATGGTAAGGTAACGATTCTAGCCAACATGATAAATATTTACACCCTATCTATTAGATGCATATTATAGCCATTGGTATCGCCATCTTTGTACACTTGTTTTTGAATGTCGTCATATTCGTAAACGATAGCATGCAATCAACTGGCCCGCTCGTGGCCAGCCAAATATTCTATCTGTCGATGATGGATCTGATGAGTCACTGCCATATCACTCCGGGTCGCTGGACGAGTGTGCCGACCTGGGGAACCGTGGTCCTGGAGACGGTCATGGCTTTGCTCATTAGCGAGCTTGTATTGCGATATGTGTGGTTCACCTTCGAGCTGGTTGTGGAGGGTATAATATATTATATTATCTCTGCGATCGGAGGAAATGAACAAATGAGTAGTACTGTCGTGGATATAGTCATAATTCTTATGGCCGTATTCGTCATGTTATTGGTGGTGGTGGCCACAAATCAAGCACCATGGCTAAAAGAAGTTTCCAAAAAGTGCAGGGTTTTCACAAAGTTAATGAAGAAAATGATTGATAAAGGATATGGTCCCCCAGAACGAGCAATCCAGAATCGTCAGAACAGAAGAAGGGTAGCCCATCGATAAATGTAAATTAAATTAGACAGTAGATGGCAATACGGGCAATTTAAATACGAGTTAATAATAAAAACCGTATTAATCCAAACTATTTCGCTTTTAACTGCGCTCAAATTGGCTGAAACTTGGCAAGCAACTTGATGCGTTCCCTTAAATTGCCATCTAGTTAGTCACCCACTAGGCAGGGATAATGTATTGGACAGCTGGCTGTCCTGAATGTCCTGAATGTCCTGGCTGCAGCTTGCCGTGCACTTGGCTGTCGCATAAATTTGCGACCGAGCCAGAAGGACACATTGTACTCGAGGCAAGAGCCAGGACGAGAGCCCAAAGCTTAGATCCTTTAGTTGTCCTTTGAGCTGCGTCCAGGATCAAATTTATTTACTGTGTTATTTATTCTGTCACTCGGCAATGATTGCAACATTTTTGCCTCGCCCTTCGGTGTTACAGGGTTAAAAAAATCGAGTTTAGTTGGCAGTGATTGTTCCGGGAATTAAAAAGATGTGAGATAATATTTTACAATATTTAAATTCATATAATTTATGTTTCATTATAATTAGTAACCAAGAAATAGCTTCAGCTGTTCCTAAATGAATGGCCAGCTACCGTTACCAATTTTGCGTAACCCAATTTTCCAAGTCAAATCTAATAAACTTCTGTGGCACATGTGGCCTGAAAGATTTGCACGCGCCCACGATCGTTCGACACATCCTTCGTTGCCCAAGTGTGGGGACATGTGCCCCACCCACCCGGAGCAGTCATGTCGCCAGCAGGGAGAACTTGTAATTCTCGCATTTTAACGACCTTCAGCTGAAGCAGAACGACGTGTGTCCTGTCGAGGGCGACAGATTTTTCTAATGTCTCCATTCGAATCCTTTGGCCAAAGGCAATTAAATACTCCTCGGAATGGGGCACTGAATAAAAATGGTGTTGGCGGAGGATAATGGGGCAAGTGGAAAGGACATAATTGTTTTTTGCGTGCGTGAAATGGAACCGGAGCGAGTGCTGTGTATATGGGTGAAGTGCCATAAATTCCATCGAAGGAACACACGATTTCGAATGAATTATATCTTATGGTTATTAGACAAAAGGACAGCCCCTGCCCCTGGGCACATCGTACGAGGAGAATCATTCGCTGCAAGTTGCAGGAGATGTGTAAGTTGGTGTAATTATTAACATTTGTGTGCCGGACCGAAACAATTAAAAGCGAAAGCAGCTCGAATCAAACAGCGCCGAGGACTCTGACACACATAAAACCCAAGTGGCAGTTTGTGAGCTTCGAGGGGTGGAAGGTGTGCGAGCTGGCCAAGGAAGATTGTCAGTGTGAAGAACACATGTGCAATTGCCGCTTGCCTTAATGGGCCATAAATAACCAGGACAACAATGAGGCGGCTGCACTGCATCCACCTCAGCGCACTGCTTCTTGTGGCTGCCCCCCCTGCTTTTATTTTACTTTCTTTTCCTTTTTATTTGGATAACATTCAACAGAGGTCCAGAATGGGTATATCATTGGTCTGCTCTAGATACCCCACATAAGCTTACAATTTTTAAAATCTCTTTAACCTACAGACTTAATAAATAACAAGTAGGAACGCTGTAGTCGAGATTTCTCGACAACGAGATACCATGTACCTCTTTTCTTTATGAACCATTTCTTTGATTTTATTTTTTGTGTGCGGCATGCCGT
>JAJJHQ010004201.1:565121-675683 GCA_021223825.1 Drosophila ironensis | reverse complement strand
TATTTAATAAATTATGGTTTTATCGAACGAAATGAGTAACTGCAGTGTCGAGTAGGAGAAACAAATGGATTTTTGTTGCTGCTCGCCAGGACACTGAAATTATTGCACGTCGACGTGCAGCCAATCGGTGTGCGTGTCCTTGCTGGCATATACACACATTACATATGTGCCATGCATGTGCATGTCCTTCGTCATTCATCAACGCTGAATGCGGTTGCGGCTTAGGGGTGGCACATGCAGCACAGCCTTCGTCCTTGCCGCTTCCCACCGCCTTGCACTAACAGTTTTCTTCCCCAAAAACCGAATGGAATAATAAAAACGTGAACCCGAATTGTGGAAATGTGCAAAATGTTAAAATGCGTCGACCGCTTTTGATTTATTGTCAATTGAGATGAAACATAAAACGATGCTGCCAATAAAAGTGTTGGGAGCGACGGCAGCGTGTAGCCAGCCCGGCGCAAAAAGGATAATGCGCACCGCCCGTTTTAATTGAAAATAAATCTTGTCAATTTACGTCGCGGCCAGACACATCCTGATCCTGCAATTTCTGTTTGCTTTTATGTCTGATTTTCATTTCTTCTACCAAATTGTAAATTACTTCCGCCTCCCCCTTTTGTGTTGAATGTCCTTTTCTGGATGTCTGGCAGCGAGTGTTTGTCCAGGACCAAAGGTGTTGCGTACTTGCTTGCTACATTGCTCGGCCCTTTTATGACACTAGAAAAAATTATTCCGAAATCCGGCGACGAACATCCGCCACCTTTTTGGCGAGGTCCTTTGGGATCTTGTCCTTTTTAGCAGTAGCATTGAAAAAAATCTACATATAAATAAACATTAAACTTTGGCGCCGGGGAAAAAAATGCAAGTCCCATGTAATGTTGGCCGAGTCTAGTGAATATTTTATTAACGCGGCTTACCAGATCAAAGAATTCTACTTTTTAAAGTTAATATTGGCATTTGTGTTTTCTGATAATTCAATAGGTCATATAATATTTATTTTCTAATACTCTTCTTGGAATTCCAGATTTTATTACTAGATTTTAAACGAAGAAGGGTGAATTAGGTATTCCTTTTGAAATATTGAAATCAAGGGCTTAACAATCGTTTTTTAAATACTTTAGGTATATATTATTCGTTGAACACGGTTTCTCTAGCAAAGCAACAACGGAAGCCAGAAAAAATTTGTCTTTCTTTTCCTTTTTCCATTATTCCTAAATACATTCCTTTTATTTCAGATAGAATAAGCTTTTGTGGAGACTTGCATTTGGGTTTGCCATGTTTATACAAATTTTATGAATACCAAACGAGGCAGAAGTGGAAATCAAAATTCGCATTTCTTCCACTTCCACTTTGGCCCCATAAATTTTTTGTTGGACAATCTTTGGACGCATTAAACTGCCTGGATAGCTAACATTAAAATGTCGTTCCTCTTGTGTTCTCCCCGATTGCCACAAATCAAAGCTAAAAATCATTTAAACGATTTCCTCCACTCTGCTCCCCGAAACAGTACCACCACAAAAATTGTCACTTTTGATTTGTTTGCCCTTGATATGGAGGCGAACTTTGAATTTATTTCGAGGGGAGCTTCCTCTTCTGAAGACGGGAGAATGGTCCTTGTAAGTATCCCATTTTGGCGCCGCTTGCATTTCCTTTTGGCATTCGGCATTTTCGACCAAGAATGATTTCATGTGAAGCGGTGATTATTTTCACCTAAAATGCGTTGCCGTCTTGCCTTCCAAGGATTTCCCGCCACTGCTAACTGGCAGGATATTTATGGGCTTTGAGCGTGTTCCGCCTTTACCGTGGGCGGTGGTGCACTTTCAATGTTTTTGCGAGTGTCTTTGGCCAGTCGATTCGTTGCCACGCCCCCGCCCTCTTCTGAAAAAGGGGGCCCAGTGCCTCCTGTATTTATGTCTTCGTCTATAAATCCATGTCTTCCATGCCCCAACACACACACCGCGCGCGTCTTCATGTCAAATCGTAGATTTATAATTTTCGGCTGCGTCGCCAATGCAACTTGCAGGCAGCACATAAAAAATCCGCAGAAACAAAGAACGGATATTGCGACCCAGGGATACCCAGGGACATTACTGTTGCACATAAAATTTCTAGTTATAATTATATATTTACAAAACAAAATACGCAGACACAAGGTATCCTACACCTATGTAGCTTATTATTTGTAAATCTTAGCCATATTTTAATCCTAAGACAATCCTTAAAGTTATTTATACAATGCAACCTATGCTTGATCGATGTGATTTAAATATTATACATTCAGATTGAATTAAAGATTAATAGGTTGCTGTAGTGAAATATTCTAAAACGAATGAGGATATATAAATTATTTTAAATTTTACATTATCATAAGAATACAAAAAACAAAACCACATTAATAGTGAGACTCAGAAAGAGGATCGCCTGGTTCCAGAAATCGCTGCCCAAAACTACAGGGGTTGGAGTCCAGTCGACTCTCGGTTCTGGCCTGTCGGATTCCATGAATTATGATTTTTGATTGAAGTTGAGTTATTGCAATTCAATTTATTATAAATGCGGTTGCCACGAACCTTACCGTGAACACTCCTTCCCCCTTTGCCTTTCGGCCCGTTTTGGTCCTTCGTCCATGGAACGGCATCGCCTGCTCAGGACATTGAACTATGAGTTCTTGGCGTGGCCGAATTTCTGCCATTTTTGACTCTACCCCTTCACGTCCTAGGGCCCCGGGTGTGTGTGCCGTTTTCGACACTTTTGCTAAATTTATTGCCGATTATTTTTACATTTCTTTTTTTGCAATATTTTTTTCGTTTTTGTTGCCATCCGTTTGGGGTTCGGGGAGAGACAGGGATTGGCTTCAAGGAGGGAAAGTGTTCCTGGTGTCGCGGCAATTATTTTTAACATTTTTGTTGATTTTCCATTGATTATTCGGTGATTCCTTTGTCGCCAACATTTCTGCCAGCCAACTATGCAAACTTCTCAGGGCATTTGCTTTTCAGGACAATTGAAAGCGGGTTCAATGGTGCATGCAAATTTCGACACAATAAAAAACGGCTTATGGATTTATAACTATTTGTTCAAATCGGTAATAAACTCAGACCTATCAAGGCTAATTTTTCCAGAAATATGAAACCAAGAAATAAAAGTCTATGATCGGCATCAGCCAAGTCCAAGTCCGTCTGTCCGTCCGTCCGTCTGTCCGTTCGTCTGTCCGCTCGTCTGTTCGTGCGTCCGTCCGTCTGTCTGTCCGTATGAACGCCTAGATTTTGGAGACTAAAATAGAGAAAAAGTAATTACATATTCAGAACAATGTGATACCAGTTCAGCACAAGTTTGTTCCAAAATCGGCTACCTCTGTGGCATTTAATTTTAACTCTAGAGGTACTAAATTACATTGGTAGAGCCAATAGATATTGGCGCACTTCTCATCCACAATGTTTATCCATGTTTTATAGTACACGTGGAAACTGAGAACCAAGTATTTATAGTCGAGACACTATAATCGATCTTATTTGTTTATTTATAGTCATGGAACCAAGAGGACTATAACATTTTACTGGCCAAACTCTTCTAAATTACAGTGGCTCATATTGAACTCGGAATCTGATTTAATATTGAGGGGTCTCCGTCTATTGAAGGACATTCATTATGCCAGACAATCCATTTCGGTTGTGCATATGCAGCCCATCAGCGATATTAGCTATTGGTGCAAAGCTATTTATTCCGGACATAAATCAGAAATGTGGGGCCAAATGGCCCGGACACTTTGCGTATACACTTTGCGCGCCGACCATGAGTTACTCGCAATTAAGAGAAATATATTAGTCTAGCAGCTGATTTAATTATTTAACGATGAACTCCAAGTCGCGGGGTGGACAGCCAGCCGGGTCCCGGGTCCAGAGTCCCGGGTCCGGTGCCGTAAACAAGCCGAACAGCAGCCGGGATCCGCCTCTTCTAAGCACCGAGACAACCGCATCACAGTCAGACAAAGGCATCACAATCCGGCAGTAGTCTGGGAATTGTGAAATGGGGCACCAGGGAGCGTGTGGGGGGGCGTGCACCGGGCTATACGGGGGTGTAAGGGTTCAGGTTTGGGCCTGGTCGTGGGGTGGCAGGGGTGGTGGCATTCTGTAATTGCACCAACGCGCATAATTCATATCAAATGACCATTTTAAAATCCTTTTATTTCGTTGCGTCGCCCTGTCTCTGTGTGCCATGGCTTCCATCTCGCCCAGTTTCTTTTGCACTTAAAAAAATTACAAAAATATTAATTTAAAATTCGATAAATATTGCGAGAAATAAAGCAGATTTTGTATTATATTTTGGCTTATACAAATCAACTATGTAGGTAACTAGAATAAAATGAAAGACCCACGAAAGTTTGTACGAGTATGAAAGTCAAGGACTCCTAAATATTGTTGCAGTTGAAAGAGTATGAAAATGCATAGATATTCTACTAGATTTTTTTTTAGTGCACCCCTGCCCCTCAAAATATTTGAAATAATAATTCTTCGAGATAAATTACCCAAAAACAGGTGTGTCAGTGTGTGCTTCTCTAAATTGCCCTGATGGTGATGCCGGTCCTGCTGCTGATGCTCCTGCTACTTGCATTACCCGCGCATCCTGCTCCTCGTGTCCCCAAGCGAGACAATGACACAGAGCCACAACTACAACTACAGCAGGCTATCACTCTGCCCTGCCATCCTGCCATCCTGCAATCCTGCAATCCTTCCACCCAGCCAACCAGTCAGCCAGTCAGCCGGCCGGCCATCCTGCAGTCCTGTGTTCCCATTCGGGCTGCTAGCAAACTCAATCCCAGAACCCCAACCGAAAACCAGTGCCATTTTGCAGCTTCGTGCTCGGGCAGTCGGTCAGTCGATGGCGGATGGCGGATGGGCTTAAGTGCTCGGTTGGCTCCTGGCTCTGGGCCGCTCCTGGTTCGTCCTGCGTTTGGCATTTAGCATCAGGAAATTATGCTGACGCTGCCAACTGGCCACGGGCATGGGAATGGCAGTGGGTTTGGAGCCGGGCAATCAGCGACGTCGGCAGATGTGCATGCCCCATGTCCATGTGTCCCCTTCTATCTGGCCCTACCAATCTTCAGCGCCTCTATCTTTCCGTATCCCCGTGTGTGCAGGCCAGCGCCTGCGCTGCTCACTCCATTGCCCCTTCCTTGTCCCGGTTTGTGCCCTCATTAAACACTGGCACACACTCGACCCCACTCTAATGAGTTCCAGGCCCCGCACGGGGTGCATATGTTGTCGTCCATTTCGGTGGCAGGGCCCACATCCATGGGCACACATCCTAGCCGCGCGTTCCAGTTGATAGCCGGCAGCGCGAGGACCCTCCTCCCAAATGGGGATCCCTGCGCGTCTCGCTCGCTCATTCGGATTGCTGTGTCACACATCTGGGTGCAAATTATGGCACATTTCAAATAGCACCAACAGGACACTGGAAGAAGATATATTATCAAAACTATTTCCATAATGTTTAAATTATTACATAATTTATAGAAGCTTTTAAATGGTTATTATTTTATGACCATTATACGCATACATAATAATTCTCAAGCTCTAAAATGGTTTATGAAACCTAAATATCAGACCTCAAAATTAGATCATTATTTGTCATAGAAATGGTATCATTACCCTCTCTTTTAGGTACATATTCTTATAATCATAATTGCTTTATTATTTGTTTAAAGATTATGTGTATCAGTGATTTAAACTAGTTTATTTTTCAGTGTATTTTGCTAGCCCTTGGAATTGTGTGGCAGCTAGAAAGGGAGCGCTATAATCGCATAAAAGTTTACATTTATGATGCCACAGCAGCAGCAGCCGACCCAGGGCAATTCTAGGTTCGTATAGGTGCACCCATCACCCCCGTCAGCCTGCTCCGTTCTCGTGCAGCTCCTGCTGCAGGCTGCAGGCTTCCAGGAGACGCAGTCACAAACACCTCGGCCGTAAAACATTCGCCTGACGTCCGCACACACAAAGACTGACGGACAGACGGACAAACGGACGGACGGACATCTGTTTGAGAGGACTCGCCGGGTTCGGTTCGCTCTGTTCGTGTGTTCGGGTTCCAGTTCATAGTTCGTACATCCGGAGGAGCAAATGCAACGGCCCCCCAACCCGCCAAACCTCTGCCCACCTAGGCTGACCCCCCGCCATCCCCTTTATGGCAACGAGAACAAAAAGGCGCGAAAATCCATTCGCACATAAAATGCGCCACAGTGTGCATTATTTTAATGTCACTGATAAATCATTTTTATGTCGGTGCTAAATCAAAAGATGGACGAGCAAATGCCGTATATTTCAAGCCGGTCGGGTCGGGGTTGGGCGCGGGGTGTCACACATGCACCCGGGGAAAAGGTGTGTATGCGCTAGGTCCTGGGTCCTGGCCAGGTTCTGGTTATAGGTCCACTGCCGCTGCTCCTGCCACCGGTACAGCTACTGCATTCGTCCATTAAAATGCGCTCCGGTGTGTCCAATACACGAGCGGTGGCAGTAACACCAGTGGCAGCCTCTGGGCCGGGCACTCTGAGCCCCGTCCCGTCCCGTCCCGTCCCGTCCTTTTATTTATTATTAACACAAAAAAGACCCCGAGGACGAATTGCAATGCTGCTGCTGCTGCTGCTGCTGCTACTGCTAGTGCTGCTGCTGAACTGAAACTTGGAATGCGCAACTGCCTGAGTGGCTGCCGCCTGCTCATAATTCGTTGTCCTCATTGGAGGAACACTGCAGAAATTCATCTGTTTGCGGTTCAAACACGTGCCGGGGCCAGGAATAATGTGCACCGGAATCTGCAAGGACTAATGGCCGCACAACACGGTATTTGACTTAGGCCCAGTCCACCGTGGAATGCCACCCCGAAAAATGTTTTGGATATTTCGAAGGTTACCAATCTTAACCATTAAGATTTTTTAGAAACATATCATTTTAGGTTCTTAAAATGCTAGAAAAAAACGTTGTATGGGCTTAAATCTATCGATAACAAAATTTGGACTCTATCATCGATTTACCTTTCAATCTTGCTTTGGTCTGACAGTTGGGTTTATTTTGTGAAACTATTCCCAATTTATTCTCGTCCGGCCTTAAACAATTGGTTTACAAAGTACAAAGAATTTCCAAATTTTATTCTGCGCAGGACAAGTAAGTTTTGATTTTACGTTTTTCGTTGATTGACCTTGCGAGTGAGTTTGAACAACAAAGTTTCAGAAAACATGTTTCGCACACTTTCCATCGAGCCGAGCCGGGTCGAGGATCGCTCCAGGGAAGAAGTCCGTGCCAATTTGGTCGTCTTTGCTGTCACCTGTGCGCTCATCCGATTCATTCCCATAATTGTGAGGAAAATATCATAGATGCCAGTTGAATTAAGTTTCACCATTATTGCATATTTATGTTCAAAATGGGCATCGAACGAGAAATAATTTAATAATAATAACTGAAACTGCTTGTCCTCTAATGTGTCACTTTTTTTGTAACCAAATCGGGGTCAGAAAAATCCACAGACTTTATTCTCGACTTTCACAATTGAGCTGCAAAGCATCCACCACAACGACAGGCGATTAACTTCCACTTGACTCAGATTTTTTGGGGAAGGAGAACATCAAGGACCATGACAACGTGATCCTTCTGTTTGCCCAGCGGCTTCGACACCTTCTCCATGGCGACCTGACAAGGGGAATATAAATCAAATAAACAAACCTCATTAGCATATTATCAGCATCAAATTGTGACGCCGGCCCGTCATCTTAAGTTCAAGTGAGAAATCTGTCACGAGGCATTAAATCGTCTGAAGCGGCAGACCCCAAAAGCCGCAAGGATAGCGCAGAAGGAGCCACGGCCATGGTCGTGGGTGGCTATGGCGGGTGGGGGTGTGCCGTCCTAGAGGTGAAGATTTTCCACCGAAATCCGGCACACATAATTATGCGTGTAAACAAGCGTGATGATAGTGCGCTGACGTGTGACGATGATGCTGAATGCCGACGACGCATTGCCCCCAAAAAGGGTTAGCTGACATACCTTTCCGGACATCCTTGGCACTCTTCTTGGTCCCTGCGTAGAAGACCGATTTTCACCCCACTGCCTTTCGAAATACTCAACTAGTGGAAAACAAATTGCCGAAATTCCTTACGGCCTTTTCAAGCCTCAACCATCAGTTAGTTGTTTTGTAGTCGCAGCCCCCCGGTTTTCCCCGGTTTTCCCCGCTTTCCGGCGGCTGATTTATTCGCGTTGTGTTGGCAACAATTAGAAAAGTTACCGCAGGATGTGCACAAACAAACAAGCAAGCAACACCCATGAAGGAAAAGTGTTGTCTGGTCCTGTCAGGTCCCAGGATTCTGGGATCTCTCCCGTAGCTGTGCGTTTTAATTTGACGAAAGACTGATGACATCTCATTAATATTCATTGCCGTCAGTGGAAGGCGCTTCTGGGATTTTGCGGCCATATATCCTGTTTATGCCTGGGTTTATTCATTGCTGCCTTCCTGTTGGCAATCCTCGTAGCCTGTTGGCTGTGTGCGCGTCCTCGCTCTCTCAAGATGGATGTTGTTGAATTGCTCGATGTCCTGATTCTAATGAGGCGTTAAATGTTGCTTTTTTTGGTTGCCTCGAGGCAGCTTTCGAAAGGGTAAATTGGTTAAGCCGCTAAGTAAGTGAGTTATTGTACAAGAATCTCAGCGAGGATGTTTGGCCTTTAATGGGGTAACATGGCTTTATGAATATAGGGAGCCTTTCATGCTAGCTTTGGGGCATTTATCATCCTTTAGTCGCTCCATATCTATTCCTCGAAACCCAGTCTAAAAGTATGCAAAGCCCGAAGGATCCCTATCCCACCTTCTGGGTAACAATGTATTTAACATATTTAAATTGCCAGGCATCGTTATCCACTTTTTTGGGGAGTTTATAGTCCAGCCCCACACGACCATAAGTATTTCAAATTAATGGCGACACTTCAAAATAATTATGAAGCACATGGCACCCACAAAACTGGCAGACCCTTTGCAGGAGCTGGATCTTTTGTTTTGTTTGCCTGGTGTACAAGTGTATATAGTATGTGGGTGCTTACCTCTGGCACTTTTAAGATGCTGCCGTGACATATTTATGAAGTTCAATTATCATAAAATGCAAATGAAATCGTCATGGCCCGGAAAACGTCAACCTGAGCGGCCTTAGGGGAGGCTGCCTGGCCCCAACCTGAGTACCCCGCAACCGAAAGACCTGGCCGCCCAATAAAACAAACCGAAGAGACGCCTCTAACCCCGAGACATGGCCAAAATTAAGCAATTTACTTGCGATATCCGCCGCCCCTTTTGACCCGAGATCGAGTTGGTGTGGATGCCACAACCGAGAAGACAACCGAGTCAGTGTCAGGATGGGACATCTCCGCGGTCTCCGGGCCGGGGTTCGGGTTCGGCTTCCTGGGGCTCTCTTCTTCAGCAGAATTTTATCTGTTGGCTGGCGCTATTAAAAGAAATTACGCTCAAAACTAAATTGCGGGCAGGGGCCAAACAAAACGGTGGGCGAAAGTAACCAGGAGGAGATACACTAAGAGGAAAGTCTCGACCTGGATGATCGACAAATGCAGTAATGAAATCAGTCTGTATCAGTCTGTAATGCTTCCTTCAATTTTCGAAATACTCCTAAGTAGATAAGTTGCTTGCAATTTTTAGGCAACCGGTTTCGAATTTTTCTCTGTGCTTCCTGGGGTACTGACATCTGTGGGGGCGACGAACGCCCATTCTGCATTGAAATGAGAAACGATTATGTTTGGGCCCGCGACCCGAGCATAAAGAAATGCCAAAGAACAAGAGGAAAACTTTTTAACTTGTTTGCCATGTTGCTATTTACAAGTCCTGTGGGACACGACCACCCAACACCCCCCAACCCCCTCTGGCCATTTGACAAACCCCCCTCCTAGCGTCACGTAACCTGCCACCATTTCAGGTAACTCCATTGCCGCAATGCGCTGATGTTTGCGTTTTTCGCGCTGTTTTCCCGCCTTTCTTTGTTTGCGGCTTTGGCATTTGTCTCTCTCTCGTCTGCTTCTCGTCTCCCACTTGTCGCCTTCTGTTTTCGGTTTCTCAAGTTACCGTAATATGTTTCCGTTAGTTTTCCGGGGGGTTTTCCCCGGTTTTTCCGGCATGTGGGGTCGGGGTTCAACACTGCGGTTTGGGGTGCTGCAGATTGCCCAACACCGTTATGGTAATTTAGTGACGCAATTTCGTGGAAATTGATGCTGTTGCTCCAGTGTTTCTATATCTTTTCTTTTTTTTACCTTGTTGACCAGGGCCGCAGGGAATTGACTCTGTCTAATTTCCATCCAAGACAACATGCATTTTAAAAACCCATTTAAAAGTATGAAGGTGTTTTCTATTATTATGATTTCGTTCTGTTACATTTTCTCCGGCAGGATAGAAATTTGTTACTCGTACAAATCGTATTTGTTTTATTTTTTATTTAGGAATTTTTATAACTTAGTAACACGGGTGTTTTCTATTCAAATCATTCTAAAAAATAGTCTACAGGAATTTTAGTTCTTAAAACGACGGCGAGCGTTTCATATCTTATTGAGTATTTTGTTGTTAGTATTTTTGGTGAGTAAAAGTCTGGCATCTCTGGTCGAGCTATCGAACGTCGATAAAAAAGATCAACTATTTCTTATTTGATTGCGCATGTGTCTTGTTGAGACGAAATGGACACACAACATGAAGATGAAGACGCCGCCAATCATTTTGAAGACGCAGACCCAAGACCTAGGTAAGTAAGATGCCCAAGCTCATTGTGCTTTATCTGTAGAGTGATGAACTTTGACAGCAACTCTACATCCACGGAGAACACCAGTAAAGGCGTCGCAGAATCATCGATCTTTGTTTACAAACCATTTGCATACAGCTTGCATGGCCTGACTGACTTCGAATCGGACGACGACACCAACAATACCATGAAGAAGTCGGCTTTTCTGGACAGAGGGACGTTATCTCCTTCTCCCCAGGCAAAGATGGGAAATTCGGATGAGACTGATGAAACCTTAGATGACGTCGAATCGGGAAACAACATGTTAAGTTCCACCATACAGGTGGCCAATGAGAAGTCGGCTTTTCTGGACAGAGAGTCGGTATCTCCTTCTCCCAAGCCAAAGATGGGAAATTCGGATGAGACTGATGAAACCTTAGATGACGTCGAATCGGGAAACAACGTGTTAAGTTACACCATAAAAGAAGCCAATGAGAAGTCGGCTTTTCTGGACAGAGGGTCGGTATCTCCTTCTCAGAAGGCAGAGATTGGAAATTGGGATGAGGCTGATGAAACGTTGCATGAATTCGAATCGGGAAACAACATGTTAAGTTCCACCATTCCGGAGGCCAATGAAACTGAAGATTTGTTATCAAAAGAAAAGGGTAAACACTCTGCCGATCCGTCCAGTTCGCTAGAGTCTGGAGAGCTTTCAGATTCCACTTTGGAATCAAGACTATTGGATTCCACATTGGAATCGGGGCAGCTATTGGATTCCTCCTTGGAATCTGGACAAGTAACAATAAAATCGGAATTGGAAGATGGCGAAGTTTCTGGCGACGATGAGGAAACCACTGTCCAGGCCGTCGAAACCCCTACAAATAATGTGCCGATCTGTCGTTTCTTTTTACGCAGTACATGCACTTGGGGCAAGAACTGTCGCTTCCGCCATCCGGAACCAATGACAACGGGAAATTATCAAATGTTTGAGAAGAAGGAGCTCCCTGTGCTCACAGTGCCCCCTCCTACATTTTTGGGGTGGCCAGCCTTTATGCCACCGAAATTGAAGACATTTCCATCAAAGACCATTACCGAGAGAAGCCTTGATCGTCGCGCTAGCAGTCCACCTCAGTACTTCGATCTGGACGCGGATCCCTATTACTCACCGGAAGCCCAGGAGACTCCCGAGCGAACTGCCTTACTGCCAACACCGACTTTTGTACCCATGGTAATGCCTCCCAGGCCCTACCGTAAAATGGACCATTGGCAGCCGCCCAATCGACGAAGGGTATCTTGGGATACTAGCAATTCGCTACCATCGATGTCTAAAGCAGAGTACTCCCCGGAAAGAAATACAGTTTTGGGTACATTTCCAAAATATGTGCCACGTGAAGAGAGACGCAACGATGACGTTCCACAGAGAAGGAGCCGTACTCCCACACCACCAAGACCGAAACGAGGTCGCCTCAGCTCGAGCTCCTCCAGTTCCAGCTGCTCATCGTTGGCATCCTCGGACTCTGAGGTGTCCTCATTGAGCAGCTCGCCAAGCAGGTCGCAATTGGAGATATCCAAAAATCCGATTGGCAGAAAAACTAACAAAAATGCTCCCCGTTCAAAAACACCAGGCAAATCTACCTCGAGAAAAAGTACTCCCCCGGCACCGAAGAAAAAGAAGCGATCGTCAGAAGCTACGGATATTGCCCAAAAGAAAAAAAAACGACAGGAGTATCTTCTGTTGCAGCTTTTGAAAGTGGAGCAGCAAATAGCCAAAAGACAAGAGCAGAAACGTCTTTCGAATAACAAGAAATGAGCTTTTATTCGCAATTTAATTTTCAAAGGAAGACCTAG
This sequence comes from Drosophila ironensis, assembly GCA_021223825.1. NCBI lineage: Eukaryota > Metazoa > Arthropoda > Insecta > Diptera > Drosophilidae > Drosophila > Drosophila ironensis. The sequence goes on along the minus strand of JAJJHQ010004201.1, from coordinate 663,106 downwards.
TAAAATTTTTTTGGTTTTTAAAAATAAGAAAACAAACTTGAATACTCAGTGAGATGGCGTTTATGAAAATAAACAAAAAAATAAAACAAACGAAACTTCCAATCTTAAAACCATATACACTATAAAAATTAGGTTTGACACATCAGCGACACAATAATTTTACTTTACCACCTACGTTAATACACTTATTTGATTTCTTTAACTTTCAAACAACCACAAATAAACTTTTCCCAAAATTTTGTTCCACAAGAATTTTATTGTTATGGGATTGATCGGAACCTTTAACGGGATTGATAATAAATCCCCTTCTTGTAAACACTCATGTATCCGAATACATATCCGGAGGAGCCAAGCAACCAGGTGGCTGAGCAGACATGGCCATAAATCACCACCACACCCCACAAAGTGCATACGCCCGTAGTTTGGGGGTGCAGTGGATATGGGCGCAGCATTTCTTGCACCCCCCCTGGCAGTGTGTATTTGTAGTCTCTGCTAATATTCTTGTTAATGTTATTAAACATTATTTATGGATTTGTTTAATTTGTATTTAGTAACGCATCGCCAGGCAACTCCGGCTACGTGATTCCCAACTTTGTCCTCTCATCCTGCGGGGGTTAAACTTAAGATCTGCGGTCGTCTGGCCTGCCTTTGCCGCCTCCTTACTGCCAGCTGAGCCAAATGTCCGCCACATCCTCCGGGCTCCCAGCTCCCAGCTTCCAGCTGCCGGCTTTCCCTCCCCTGGACCCTGCCCTGGTGGAACAATTACATGGTCTTGCCTAATGAATTTATCTGCTCATCAGCATCTCCGCAGACCTGCATGCATATGGCCATGGTCTATGTGTGCACCCACAGCGTGTTCCCCTGTTTCCTCCCCCTCCCAAGTTTCCTGGCATCACAGTAAATATTATGTAGATTTCCTAACTCAAATTATGTTCATTCGCCGACAGTTTGCGTGTTGGTATCCCACAGATATCCCACGGGAATTTACAGAGTTTCTTTGCTGCCTGCAAGATATTGAAAAAAATTGGAATGCTTCCTGTCGATATACTTTTATTGAACATCACAAATTAATTGTGATTTTTCTTTGCTTGGGATCTTTAGATATTGTTGAATTCTTTGAAAAGAATTAGAGGCTTTAATATCTTTTTGTTCAATCATGTTATTTTCAAACTACAATGTCACTGTTTTTAACGCGTATAATAACATTTGCGGCTGACTGCTCTATATAATTTTGAGATTTACTGTTCTATACAAATACATATAATACTATACCATAGTTCAATGTTCATTTGTTACTATTAAATATTCATATTTTGAAAAGAAAATCAAATTCAAAATGTATTTAATTAATTTGACTTATGTTTTGCTATTCGTCATTTGTACTGTTTATATCATCTTTAAGCAGGAGAATGGCATCGTTTAAATAGTGAAAAATCACAATTACGGCAATTACAACCAACTGAAGAAAAACAAACTGAAAAAGAGATTATATTTGTACAAAGAATTGATTAGAGGAAAAATACTTACCAAACTGAAATTACTTATATTGAATTTCCAGATCGAATTAAACTTAAAACGAAGTGTTTGCAGAAGCGTGAATTTTATATCCTTGACAAGAGATCGCATTTGTTTGGATAAAGTATTTCTTTGGGCTAAATATGACTCTAAGCTCTTCAAGCATTTAAGTCGCTTAAAATAAAATACAATATTATCTTATATTTTCTTCGCTTGAGGTAACTTTAATTGAGGTAACTTACCTCCTTTTCCATCATAAACTGAACAAACATCAAANTGTTTATATCATCTTTAAGCAGGAGAATGGCATCGTTTAAATAGTGAAAAATCACAATTACGGCAATTACAACCAACTGAAGAAAAACAAACTGAAAAAGAGATTATATTTGTACAAAGAATTGATTAGAGGAAATATACTTACCAAACTGAAATTACTTATATTAAATTTCCAGATCGAATTAAACTTAAAACGAAGTGTTTGCAGAAGCGTGAATTTTATATCCTTGACAAGAGATCGCATTTGTTTGGATAAAGTATTTCTTTGGGCTAAATATGACTCTAAGCTCTTCAAGCATTTAAGGCGCTAAAAATATAATAAAATACAATATTATGTTATATTTTGTTCGCCTGTTTAGTTTATTTGAGGTAACTTACCTCCTTTTCCATCATAAACTGAACAAACATCAAACAGACATAGTCAGTGGCTATGCAGGCATATATCGAGATGTTGGCTGCGTAGAAGATTCTTTTTTTGCGTTCCTCAAAGAGAACATGCCACGTATTTCGGTAGTAGACAAATGCGTATATGCCACCCAAGAGGCAATTGAAATTTATAGCGGATAGAAAAAGCAAGGAGTGCTGTAGGACTTGGAAAATGTATCCAAACCTGGCGCCAAGTATCTCCAACTGCCTGCGAAGACTTTCTAGATGATCTAAACTGGAATTACTTTTGGAAATGGTAAACGAGGTGGAAGCCAAATTAGGTTCTTCTTTGACCAGATTGGCATCTAACACCTCCCCAATACTCCGCTGCAAATGTTGCATTTGTCCTCGCGTTAACCAGGCTAAAATGGTATACAGTCTCACGGATCCTGCCAAAATCCAATGCGGCCAAAAGAGTGCCATTCCGATCATGGCATCCTGCAACGGCGGCAGCTCAAATTTCATTTCACAAGCTATGTAGAATCCAAAGCAGCCGAGGACTCCGCAGGTGGATCCCAACAGAGCATAGGCCACAGCCTCTTCTTTGGAGAATTCACTTTTGCTGTTGGGAAGCGATTCCACCAACGAATTCACAGATCCAATGGCCTTCACTGACGCGTACACGGAGTAGGCGAGTATTTTCACACCCAAAAACAGCTGCATTCTGGTCAAACCATATAAAAACATGGACGAATCCTGCAGGATTCTCAAAAGCGATGATTTAGAGTCGAAATGTTGGGAAAAACATGCGGTGTATATGCAAGCCAGGATGAATATATGAACAACTGCAGGCAAGGATAAACGGAATCGTTGCGACTTGACATCAAAATTGTAGATTTGATAACCAGTTAGCAGCAAAAAGATATTGGTGCATTTCAAGACCCGCGAGTTTTTCATAGCTTTTTGGGGATTATTTAAACTTTGTGGATGAAACTAACGCTCTGACTACCAAACCGACACTGCTGGCTCGAATAATGAGTGGTCAACAGAGCTTGGCTTAGCGGTCCGATCGATTTTGGGATCTTATCAAGCCAACGAAGCATAGCCAAGCGTGAAGGGTAAACAAAACAAATGAAACAGTTCAAAGTTTTGAAATTATAAAGCGAAATTCAGCAGAGACTTGATTGAGTTTTGGTTAAAGATAGTAAAACAATGCCAGCCCTTTGAAGAGATCAAAATCCTCTACGATCTTTGCCGCTTCACGTGCCAAGTCAACAAGTTAAGCCCGAAAGGCTAACCTAATCAAATCGCTGCGGCTTTTACAAAGCAGCAAAGATAACTCTTTGCTGGGTTAATTAGAATGTGGATCTTGGTCTCGAAATATGAAGCGTTAATGCCGCCAAAAATCAACAGAAAAGGTATATATTTCCAGTTAACTGGAACGCCACACATCTCCCCTAAGTCGGTGGGTGGGTGTGTCAACAGGAGATAGCGTTGGATGTCGGCAACCTCGAAACAGATTCCTAGGACAGATGCCTCCGACGCACACACACCGGCCGTGTCAACATTAGAAATTAGAAACAATTAAAAAGACAGCGCCGACATTTGCCAGACTCAAATATTTGCCAATTGTGTTAAATCTGAAGAAGCCAGCTGCTGTTCTTTCATCTCGCCAACGCCGTGTGTTGATTTTGTGAGCCACGCAAAAGACAAACATCGCGTGAACCAAATTGAGATCCGTCGAGGGGACGGGTCTACTTTTGAATATAACGAGATCTCCCGGAGGGGGCGCATGGGGTCAGAAGGTGGAGGAAATAGTTTTAAGTTTAACCGGAAAGAGGTCCATGGAAAAAGCAGGCCACAGATGCATTCATTACATATATTTACACATATAATTGTAAACAGAAAGATATAAACCTTTTGCTTAAACAATTTTCGAGATATAGACAAATATTGGGGAAAAAATTTGAAAATTTCAGAGGCGGAAGGGTACGTGGTTAAAATTTAATATCAAAATATTCTGCTTATATACTAAACGCACCTAAAACAGAAATAATTGTGTCTTAAGCTCCTACCATTTTGGAGATCAAATATGTGGACAATTCAGTTTCAGGAAATCCACTTTCGTGATTTAAAAAAAAGGGCGTGGACAAAATTTGAAATAAATTCGTTCAGCAAATAAGGGNATGTCTCTTGCTTTTACCATCTAGGAAAATGATGTGTTTATATATACAGACGGACAGACAGACATACAGACGGATACCATGTACCTTAAGGTAACAATTTGAAAGTTGAGGTACATGGTATACAAGTTCTTTAAAAATGTCCCCATCTTTCACCTGCTACACCCGAATCTCCTCTCATTTTCACCTTTTTTGCGAGGACTCCGAGAGTCATAATTCAATAAATAAATGCAAGGATGACATGTGGACAGGCCGCCAACATATCGCATCGGATGCACTCAAAATTGTGGCCGTGTTTCCTTTGTGGGAGCCGTTAGGCAAGGAGTGCTGCTGCCCTTGCATGAATGAAGTAAAATTTACGGCCACTTTTTCGGCAAAGCAAAAGAACAACAAAGCGAGGCCCTGCCTCGTCGAAACGTCGAGTGTCCTGCGATTATATGCAATCGGCTGTGATGGTTTCGGGGGCGCACGACACATACACGAATACTGCAAATCTATTAACGCATTTCGAGGGGGGCACAAGGATATGTCTCCCATGCACACACAGGTTGCACTCCCTTTATTTTTTCCAACACCCGTTGCTTTTGATGGGGCCATTCAGTGCAGCCCCGAATGGGGCTTCCGTGCATATATCTCGGTACATAAAGCACAGAGTTTGAGGCGTGCTGCATGTAAATGACAAGGAATCAGGGTCACTCAGTGTATTGCAACAGGATTTCGAGTATATAGACCAAGAAATGCTTGGAAAATAAAATCCCTAGACAAAGAAATCAACAATCAAAATGGCCCTAATATTATAGAAACCTTGATTATTAGCGGCACCAACTAATTGGCCCTCCATTGAGTACCCCTCTCAAGAATTTTTTGCCGCAATTGGCTAAGCGGCATGTTTGGTCGCGAGCACCCACGCTCCATCTTTCCCTTGAAATGGCTTTGTTGACCATTTGGCTGCCATAGAACTGTGTGTGACGATGCTGCCGAATGGTGATCCAGTTGCCGTCCAGGAAATTATGATGCATTTTTATGGATTTTCAGTGTTTTTGCTCGGCAGTGCAGTTTTTGCCGACAAGGATTACGTTTCGTCAACGGCTCCGGGATGAAGTTGGATGCCATTTTTTCCCACCATCCCCCCAGCAAGCTTCCGGAGCAACGCGTGTTGGTAAATCTTTTTTCCTTGCTTTCTGGCCGCTACCTCCAAACTGATTTATGCCCCTTGATGGACGACAGGATTGGGCAATGGGTAAAAGGATGCATCGGGTGCAGCAGCACACATCCGAAGCGACGAAGGCTGGGGGGGAGTGAGGTTGGGAGAAAAAAACGAACCAACGAAATTGGGGGCGAATAAAAATTTATGCATTTTCATTGATATGCAAAGCGCTGCTGTTGCAGGCCCCGAAGACGAAGAAGAGAAGAACTTGTGTGCGCGTTTCCGTTTCCGCTGCATTGCCAATGGATGAAGGGACTGGGGGCTGGAGGCTGGGAGCTGGTGCAATTTGAAGGGCCGGAGTGGAAGGGCTGGCCGTGCGTAGGTCGACATGTTTGGCGTATTGTCGAATTGCATAATATGCACTTTTTCATCGGCCATCCGCCAAAAATTTACAGCCCTACACACATCGATTTATTGCCTGACAATTGTCCCGAATCCTCCAGCGCCGCACAACAATGGGAATGCCGTTGCCCATGGCCCATCGGCCAATGGATTTGTGTCCATGTCCGTGTCCGTGTCTGTGTGCCCGGCTCGCTTATGTCCTGTTATGTCCTGGCGCCGAAAAGAGGTCTGAGTTATGAGTGCTGTGCTGAGCCCTGCCGGCGACCGATTGAATGCGATTTTCCACTGCAATTCCACTGTTTTCCCCCACTTTTTTTCGCTTTGTTTTGGCTTGGATTCCATCAGCGAATTTCAATAACATTTCGAAGACACATCCTTCGTGTGTCGAGCGCGGGAATCGCGATATGTGCGTGTGTCCCAACCATTGACGCCAATTCGTGTGAAAAATAATGTTTTTAATATTGACAAACGTGAAAAATGTGTAAACAATAATCGTAAATTTTTATTAACAACAACACACAGCAAAAGCAAAACAACATTTGGTGGCAAAAGTAATCACAATTATGGATATCCCTCCAAACTCATCGACGGCCATCGCTTGTTTTTCGGCGACATTGCATCAGTTACTAAAAAAACCTATGGCAAAACAATAAAATAAGATCATGCGATTCCGTTGATTGGTAGAGGAAGCAATTAATCATATTTTTTGTATATACTATCACAATGGGGGAATCAGTGAGGCAAAAACTTGTGTACAGGCCAACAAAATTAACAATATGCAGAGGGATATAAGCTCGAGAGTTGATGCATGTCAAAGATCGTTAGGCTATAAAACACTCCTTCAACTTGGTGAACTCATCCAGGGTTTTTTTTTTTTTTGGGAGAAGTGGTCTTGGAAATCCAGAACCAAACAAACGAATGGATTCCAGAGGTTCAGCTGGCGGAATTCCTTGTGCCAAAATATGCAAAGTTGCCGCAGAGCAGACGACATCTTGCAGGACCCTGGCAAACGTGTGTTGTATTGTGTTTCGCTCAGATCCGAGTCCTTTGGTGGAGATGCGCGCGCGTTCCAGGACACATCATCATCGTAAATCATGGTGGGGCTTTCTGCTGCTTTCTCTGGTCGTCTCGCTGGGGCAATGGCGATGGCGATGGCCGTGGCGATGGCGATGGCGATGGCTCGGACATTTTCGGTTTTCTCGGACGCTGTCGAGTCTAAACATAAAAATAAATAAAGCGCCGGGCTGACAGCGGCTTCGCGCAGGACCTCGCACTTGGACAAGCAAGGACTCCACTTCGAATCGTTTCATTTTTCTATTTTCTTGCTTTATTTTTGGAGTGCTGCACACAAAAATTCGCATCGAAGCGGCTGGTGTGGGCAAGCGAACGCAGAAATTTCTGTTGCAGTCAAGTGTTGTTATTGCACACCATTCGCAGGGATGTGCTGGGCAGGCTCAGCAAAAGGATTTCATAAAAATTGCGCAATTTAAAATGTCACAACATAAATTCTGTTTGCGTTTCTTTATGCAGGCAGGCAGGCAGGCGCGCAGGCAGCCGGCAACCGGCAGCCGGCAACAAAGCGAGCGCCAAGCGGAGCACAATAAGTATTAAATTTTGTTAGAAGGACTTCTCGCACACACACACAATCACACACACACCGAGCAAGTCCTTCGACGCGAGCAAAACAACACGAAACCAGAGCAGAGCAGAAAAGCAGAAGACTTGGCGCTGACGCCGCTGACTGGTTGTCGAGCGAGTGAACGAAATGGCAGCCGAGGAAACAAAAGAAATCCAAAGTGCACATCCCCACACACACAGACAGGACACCCAGACAGGACACTGCTCGGTGGCAAACGAATGGCGAGGCTCCGCTGCCTTTCGCACCCCCCAAACACACACAAAAAAGAGGAATGTGGGGGATCCTCTGGCTGCATTTAGGTGGCCTGCCTCCGGTTGCTCCGCCAGCTCGTCAGTGCCATCATCGTTGCTCCTCTCGTCCTTTCGGCTTTGTTGTCGTTGTCGTTGTCGTTTCTGTTGCTCTTGTTGGCTGCGAGTCCAGCTCTCCAAGTTGTCGTTGTCGTCGTCGCTGTCGTCATCGTAAGTTTTCGTTTGCCTTCTGGTTTCTTTTAGTTCTTTTCTGAACAAAAGTGACACCTTTCGAAAAACGGTATGGGAAATCGGATTCATTTTATTTTCTTAAAAATTATAGCATTTTTGAAACATTTAATCTAGAAACGTTATAAAGAATTTAGGCAGAAATTAGATACCTTCGATGCCTAAACCAGATTTATTTGCCCTTGATATATTTGAGCAATATGTCCCAATATATAGCAAATTTAAAAACCATTTCTCACAGTGGACATTCTGCGCAGTGTTCGTCAGTGACATAAATCACAGGACAGTGTTGGTGAATGTGTGTTTGACTGTTTGTTTGTGCTGCAGACTTGAAGCAACGCCCATTGTGCAACACTTTCGTTTTTTTGCAGCTCCCTCTCAGGTCTCCTTTTCGGTTTTTCTTTACCATTTTTTCGTTGGGATCCCTTTTTGCCCCACGTCCCATTTGTCGTTTGCATCGTGTTTTGTTTGTTTTTAATTTTTTGGCTCCGTAGCATTGTGTGCAGGAACAGAGCTCCCTCAACGATTTGTGTATCTCCGGGATGTGCACTCTCGGCCCGGGTGTCCTTCTTCTCTGGCGTCAACTTCACATTCGCAGCCGGAGTTGTCCTTCTGGTAACCGTAACTATTTTTGCTCCTGGCTTGGACATAATCGCGTCTGCATTATTGGTTGATGTTTGTTGCCCTGCACTTTGCATATGGCTGGACAACAAAACCCTCTCCCTGGCACCCAAGACCCCAAGCCCCCAAGTACCCGTGTATCCTTTGGGCTTGCGCCGCGTTTATCGCCCCGGCAGCGTGTTGCAAGTTAGGTGGGTTGGAGACATAAATATTTTGTTTGTTCATCCTTCCCTAGTTCTCTGGCGCTTTTATTTTATTTTTTCGCCTGCCTTTTTTACCCCATTCAGGGGGGTCCCCTTCAGTTGTTTTCCTTTTTGCAGATTATGTGTGTTTTGTTGCCTGACAGGGATCAGCATAAAATGTTGCAAGCTGAGCTTTTTTTTAGAATTCAGCGGTAATTGTAGGGTGTAAATGGTATAAGAGAATATGGATTTAAAAATGAATAACACTTCCAACTAAATTGAAGATTTCCAGAGATTTTTTCTTTTGCGTAGTTTTGTGGTTTTGTTTAAATGTTTCATTCAATACGTTTGGTGGGTATTCTCTTTGGTTATTATTGCTACGATTGCTTGCTATGCATTAATAAGAAGAAATAAAACTGTTAGGCTTATCAAAACTTTTTTTAACCAATTAAGAGGTAACATCCCAACCGAAACAATCAAGACTTTCCTCCGATTTTTCTCTCCAACCCCTGTTTGCTTTCCGTCCAAAAGGTGTGTGCAGGTATGGAAATTATCCTCGTATGCTTGCTTAGCACAGTAGGTACTGTACTAGATGTGTGTGTCCGGCAAAAACGGGTTAAATGCTGTGGCGAATTTGTAATTAGAAATTGTCGCTTGGCGCATTTCACTCTGTTTGTTTGTTTGTTTGTTTGCCCGGTTTAGATGATTCCCTTATTTTCGCTTACGCCAGGTTTTACATATTTTATTCAAGTTGATTGCTCTTTTTCTGGACCACCGGCAATCGTGTGATTTCCTTGCATAAATTCAGAATATCACTTGCTCCGAAAACTGCGGAATATCGATTTTACGAGAAGGGAGGGAAATTAATCGAATGATTTACAGCAGAAACACACACACACCACCCCTGCTCGTTAAATCATTTTTGTAATTCACTTGCACTGCGCTTCCCAGGCGCCCTCAATACTTTTTCATTAAATCATTTATTTATTTTAACAGCGTTGCGCCAGGAACAAAAATATTAAAATGAACTTATTGTGAATGACTATTGAGGCTGCAGATTCCCGTTCCGGGATTTCCCCTTGAAAATTAAGGGACTCGATAAGGACAGACCCTCGATGCGATTCGACTTCTCTCGGCCTCAATGAATTTATTACGTCGACGCATTAACTGCTGGTTCATCTTTACGCTTTGTGTATAATGTTATTTCGTTACTTTCAACTTTACGATCATAAATGTCCAAAAGGGTTTTGATTTATAACAAAAACTTTTGCGCTTTATGTGAAAATGCTTGACGCATAAATAAATGCGGTTGACTCTTTTGTTTGCGTTGGCTCAGGGCTAAAGCTGACTCCTTTTCGTGGGTTAAGGTTAAAAAAGTCAACCCATTCATCTACCCTTGTAACGCTTTTTAATACTCAATGAAGCAGCAGAAATATAGCGAAATTCTTTAAATTTACTTGAACATATTCCAGTATCTTTAACTTAGTTTTACTATTATCGACGTCTATGTCCATATATGCCGATACAGTGCCTCTTAAAAGGTGTAATAACCTGTTTGCAATATAATTTCTGCTTACTACACAGGACACTTTCAAAGAATCGATTTTTTTTGTATAATTCAAATCTATAACTATTGAAGAATATTCCCTCAAAATTTCAAGTGAAAATTTCAAAACCTTTTGATGAACTTTTTATGTGGACCCTCCGAAGATTGCGCACAAGTCGCTTTATTTTAAATATTTAACTATCAAAAAATTGTCTTGTATTGTCCAAAAATGGAAAAATATACCCAGATTTTTTGAAAATATTCTACAAAGAACTTTTTTTTTAATAAGTCCCCAAAAATTGACCAAATTTCCAGCAGTCACACTGGTAGGGCCTTTAAAGAACACGTGTGGCTTATATAATGTTGTAAGGTACCATGGCATTATAGAAGTAGTATATAACATTAAAACGTCTCGGATGTTTTAAAAATTGGTAAGCATCGACAGTGACATTGAATAGGAACGGATGGCATGACTGAGTTTTTTTCCAGACGCTTAAATTAACACTAAACGCCTTGACTGACAGCTTTAGCAATTTAATAAAAAACCATTATCCAGCGTCAATTAAAAATTGATTTATTCTGTAAAACAATTAGAGGTTTATCATTGAATAGGTAAGCAATAAAAGTAACCTTTGGCTTAGTTCTGCTTGCGATTCCAGGTGCAATCTATTGCCCACCTATTCGCAGGATGCAACTTCAACAACCCATGGGGATGGGTGCATGCATTCTGGCCAGGACAGACACAGACCCTCCAGCATCATCGTCATCGGTGCCATCATCTGGGCGTAAGCACCCTTCTCGAGTGGGGCCTGATCTATAGACTTTGTCAGTGGCAACGCTTTCTCGGGTTGACGGTCGCCGTCGTCCTTTTTCCGCCTTGCATTTTCCTCTTTTCAGGGAAGCGCAGGAGCAGCAGCTTGGAATTTATGTGCATCCCACATGGAGCTAGCAAGCCGGGCTTTTGGGGCTGTTTTCTCGACTCTTGCGTCTCTGGATTTTTCTATTTTTTCCGTTGTCCTTTTTTATATCTCTCAAGCTTGTGCTGTGCTGTTGTTGTATGCTTTGTTTTTGTATTTATGGATTTTCATTGGCGCAACAGCAGCAGCAGAAAGTTGCAAGGATGCGCGGGATGGAAGGACGTCGAGGGGCGCCCAGGATGCGCGGGATGCGCGGGAGGTAGGTGCGACGTGTCAAAACGCAAATGATTTATTGAACTGACAGCCAGCAGTGAATTTTGTCGAGTCAAGTCGCAGGACAACGATGCGGGAACGTCGGTTGCTGAATGCGACACCGTTGGAGGAAAAGGACGAGCGACAACATCCTTTTGAGCAGCCACTTTCCCGACTACAGTTTCTAGTTGTGCCACCATTTCTTGTTGCGATGTGTTGTGCACTATTCCTCCCCGACTCGCTAGCATTTTCTTCCCACCCACACACACACAAAGATCCAAAGGGGGCCGATGGGGCGGGGTTTTCGCTCAACTCAACTGAAAACTGAACTGAAAACTGAAACGAACTGAGGCCCCTGCGCAAGAAATGGCACCGATGTGAAATGAAGTTTTGATTTAGTTCAAAATTTTTATCAAAAGAAACGCGTTACTGCTCCGCCTTCGCCTGTTTTCCTTTTGCCCTGGCTCGGGGTTTTTCGCTTGCAGTTTTTCTAATAAATCACAGCATGGGTTGTCTCCTGATATGGGCGGACCTTTCGGGCGTAATGGTATTTTGATTTATGTCTCCGCCAGCCATAATGCAAAAGTTCGCCAATACACACACAGCCACTAAAATACAATATACCTCTAAATATACAACTATAAAATATGTTACAACATATAACATTATATAAAGGCTTAGGAGATTTTTTTAAAAGCTCCTAGCTCCTAGATATACAATTATTCTAATTTAGATAATTTATTATATTACATATAAATCGACAATACACATAAATAAAAAAAATAACAAAAAAAAAAATACAAGTATCTTCAACGAACATAGTTCACGACGCGTATACGTAATATTTTCGGCGCACTCTTGGTATAATATTGATAAAATAATCAAAGTTTAATCAATTTTTCCCATAAATAATTTTCTTTAAGCACAAATTATTTACATTTTCTGAAATTTGGCTGATAATGTATTTAATCAAAGAATTGAAAGCATTATAACATATAAGCTAACCAGTTTATTTTCACGTTTTTTATCATTTTTGGGTATCAACGGCAATGTCCAAATACGAATAAATTGTGCCTCTCGGAACGTTTTCAGTTATTAATTTAATTAAAAACATGTAACTGCCAACGGGCACGGGAACTACGGAAAACATTTTGTCACTTAAAACGAAGTTCTTCAGCTCGAAATCATTCTGCAAAATGATTGCGTTAGGTAATTCGGTTTCAGACTACGTTCAAGATACTTACCTTTACGGGACAAGAGCTATTGAGGTTCATAAACGGTTCCAGAGCATTGAAAAAATAGTAGAAAACATTAAAGCGATTCGGATGCTTCAGGAAGTGGCAAACATCGACAGTGACATTGAAGAGAAAGGGATGATATCCGTTCAACTTTTTATAGCTGCTCAAATTGATACTCAACGTCTCGACAGGCAGCTTGAGTAGTTTTATGTAAACCGAAGCTCCAATCAAGCCGCGTCCCAATACCTTCAAGCGACAGGTTTTAAATTCCGCGTACGAAACATCGTCTATCACACACTTGATGTTTGTGTGACGAGTTACCAAATTAGCATACAAATATTCTAATTGGCATACAAAAAGCAAGGCACCAAATGTTGTCAACCTCATGGTCAAAAGTATCGCTGAAAACTAAAAATTGAAAAAACCGAGCCACACAAAAGTGATATTGGGATAATTTCTATTTAATACCTTTTTAATTATTTTCTGTTTTTTTATGAACAGAGTTTCTATTTAGACAATTTAACGCAAAGATGACATTTGCTTTTGGAAAACAATTAACGAACTTGGGGAAAATCTAATAATTTTTGAGGTATCTTATCTACCGAGTTCCAGTTAACTCGATTGTTACCATTAAAAACTCCAAATAATTAGGGCCGTAATGAGCATTTTTAAATAATGTATCAAACCAAGCTTGCAACAGTCCGTTGATTTCATAGATTTCCCATTAACCGGTTTATACTCATTAAAATTTATCTTGGTATAGAGGAAATCATCAACCCATTCGCAAGTTAAATAATTATAAAATGGCAATTACAGACGCAGACTTTCTCCATCTGTCTTACAAATCCCAAGATTTTGCGCCACCATCAAAACAAAAAAAAATAAATCCAAGTAAACGCCCATCCGCCAGCAGAATGTAGCAGAAAAAGATACGGATTCCGATCCTAGCAACGAAAGTGCGATGTTGATGGCGAGAACAGAAGCCAGAAGCCGCCGAATGGAAGGACTAATGAGACTGCCACAGGACGCAGGACGCAGGACGCAGGACGTAGGACGCAGGACAAACGCCTGCAGTGGCAAAGTTTTGCAAAAGTGTCAGAAAATGTGGATGCCCCGGAAAAGTGGGGGTAATGTGGCAGCGAGCGAGAGATGAATGATATCTACGGACGAGTGATGCATGAGTCGCCTCGGGGGCGGGTGCTGCCCGAGTGGGTTGACTTTTTGGTAGGGGGTGGTTGGAATCCGACGCCTCATTCGCTCCCGAAAAAACGACGGGGGGGGACACACAAAAAGGGGGGACACCAAGCCAGCAGCCATGAAAGAGACGCAGGCGTGGAAGCGGCAGCGAATGGGATTGCATACACACACGGCCCTGGGACGAGGGAAAACATATCCAGCTCGAATCTTGTCTACAATAAATCAAATTTTATTACACTTTTCTTTATGCATGCCACAGGATATATGGCAAGCGTATGGCTCACTGATGAGCACACACACACACACAAATGCCCAGAAGTTGCCACACAGGACACTAACGTGTATCTGCAAATGTGAACTGCGATTCCGCAAGCTCATTTAGTGGGGTTTGGCCTTCTCGGCGGGTGGATCGTCGGATTGGGTGGCATTATCGCACGGATTGACATCGTGGCCACACGTAGCCAATTTGGGGACACGTTTAAAAATTGAGTATACTCGTACTCCTGTGTGGAATAATTGGCAAAAAAAACCGGAGTGTTTGTCCAATTCAAAACAAAGTCTGCGAAAATGTACTCAAAATATGCCACTAAAAAAAGGTTTGAAACGAGGTTGAAGACCATATATATTTCGAATTGGGAATGATAATATTTGCATGCTTGCTAAAAACAAGATACATTTTCGAATGTTGAAAAAACTCATGAAATTCTTAAGAGCAAATAAAATAACATGCTTACAATTACAGCTACATATATAAAAGTACCAATTTATAGTTCGAAAACAGCTCAATTTTATATTTGTGTATATTAAAACCAGAAATTTTAAATTCAAATCAATTTGTTTATAAATAAATAGACAATATACAGTTAGGATATTACACAGGATAGGCCATTAAAAGTGGAGGTATTTGTTTTTGGAAAAAGAGTAGGAAAATACGATATTTTTTTTTGTTCAGTCAAAAATTTGGAAAAATGTTTCAACTAGTTTTTGAAATGATATAGGGAGAAAAACAAGCTGAATAAAGTTTAACGTTTTTAAAATGATATAGCGAGAAAAACAAGCTGAATAAGTTTAAAGTTTAGGTATTATGGAATGAAATTGTATCGTTCTACAAACTTGTGAAATTTCTGTTTCTATTTGAATTACTGAGAGCTTAAACTTGCATTATCACTTATAAACTATATAAAATATAAAATTCGCACCCCCCCATGGATGGACAAACTGTGTTTAACCTTTAAAGTTTAAACTAATCATAGAAGGACAAGTTTTCCCTGCTCTGGCCCTCCATGTTTGCCTTCGTCTCCGTGATCTTGACACTTTGCTCGTATAAATTTGATTTCCTTGTCTATTGGCTCGGGGGCAGGAATTTACAGGATACGACGTACCCCCACGACGTACCTCCCGCCCATGGAGACATTGTCGGTGTCGGCAGTTTTGTTGTTGGCTTATCAAAGAGCAAAAAGCAAAGCGTTATGTGCGATGCATGACACTTTGCAGAATTTATGTGTTTGTATCTCATTAAGAGAAGCAGCAGCAGCGCCTGCCACATCGGAGGGGGTTGGGGTGTGGGTGGGGTGAGGGCCTGAACGGGGGGTCAACCCCAAAAGGTGTCCCGAGAACACACAAATTTCGGTGGCAAGAAAAACCGCGCACTTTCCCGCCCCCCGAAAGACGGAGCCATCAATGAAGCAAAACTGAAAACTGAGGCGGGCCTGAAAAGTTGTTTGAAACATTTCCCAAAAATTATCTCTTAACACAAATGCGACACCGAGCACATGTCCCACCCGCCCCTCTAAACTTGGCCCCTTGCACGCCCCGCTCCCTCGAGGCGTTTCACGAAAGTATGCATATGATACACTGAGAAAATCATGGATATTTGCTTACAGTGTCTTAGGCGGATCCCATTACGTAATACGTATACCATGTATGTATATCTTCAAAAATATTCAACAATATTTAACTACTTGATTGTGGCACAAGTTTCATTCAAATAAATCTTCTAACAAAAGTAATTCCATTATAATTATACGGAAATTATAGGATTGAGGTCGCTTAAGAGATTAAGAGAGTTAATTATGCATTATAGAATGTAAAAGCGTTTAGGGATCATTGGTTGTTGACATTGAAAATATTGCCGATTAAAGTCTATTAAAAATAAAGTTATTTAACAACAGCTTTAATTCGCTAAGTAATAAAACATTGCTAAGGAAACTTGAAAAGTTCACTTATCGTTTATCTTATATCGTTTATCTTATCTTATAATTTTAAAGGCAAAGAATTCCAGATCGCCAGGAGCAGGTGTTCTTTAATTATAAAAAAAGAAGTCTGTAATACCAAATATTCATTGTCTAGCAATTTATTTTTAATGAAATTTTTATTAATTGCAATTAAATGGATTGTGTAAGCTGCTGTTATTTTTGTATGTGCATTAACTGGCCACGCCCCCTGCGTTCTTCGTGGCCCAGAACGCGCACACATCATAAATTTTAAGTGAAAATGAATCCTTTGGCAATTGAAGTTTCGAGGAGATTTTTGCTGCCGTCGGATCGTCATCAGGACGCTGCAGGACGAAAAGGGATGCGGTGCGTGCGCGTGTGCGTGTGCCTGTGCGTATCAGTATCTGGATGTCGTTGTCTTAATCCTTTGTTGCCCATAAATCAGTGAATCGCGTTCACATTTCGCGCATGTTCCTGCCCCAGTTCCTGCATCATCCGCGTCCTTTCGACCCTCCCACAAGCATGTGCCCCATAATTCAGGTTTAATTAACTCTGCGTGTTTATTAGCAAATATTAGTTTACAATTTGAAGTGCCATGTTTTCGGCACTTGGCCGAGATTTGTGCCCGCAAGGGGGAGCAAATTCGGAGCCAAGCTCATTGCGGGTTACGCCATGAATACCAATTACCCCAAATCATTGCCCAATCCCAATATATTTATACATAATTTTCTTTAAAATAAAGTCCCAATCAAGTAAATTAATATCAATTCCCTAAGGTTATTAGGTTAATGTGTATAAAATATCTTGGAATGGATAAATAACAACTCTGGGGAACTGCCAGCAACTCAAATATTGAGATACTTCAGCGTTACCAATCGAAAACTTTGCTACAAATTGTCAATGCTCTGTTCTACGTATCTAATGCAAATATTCACAAAGATCTTAACATTTCAACCATGGAAGAAGAAATTTATAAAAATATGAATACATTGATAAACTCCACAATCATAAAAATAATTTACCCTGGAGTATACTACAGCGGTGGGCACCCCATAGCTCATTTGGCTTCCAAAAACAATATGCTGTGAAGGTCTCAAACAGTTGACAATGAAAACGGAATGTGTGAAATTAGATAATTCTAACAAACTGAAATGAAGTTATATATGATTTGTATACTGCAATTTCTGTTAATGTTTAGGTTGTTGCTTTAAGTTGTCCTCCAAGTTTTTACCCGAATCCAATAGAATCCACAATAGAATATTTAGTTTTTCGAATTCTGCTCATTTATTTAGAATTTCATATAACTTAGACCTTATAATCTAAAAGGGAAAGGACAGGGAACGGGGGAACAGGGGAACGGGGGCAGAAGGAAGCAAATGGTTTCGATTTACAAATAATATCACAAAAACTAAAATACAAGTCGTATACATTTAGGTATTCGTATATCATAGTTATCGAAATGATCATAATGATTGTGTTCTTGATAGTAATGAAATGTTTTACATTCGTTTTTTTCGCTTTCATGATTTCTTAGGCTTAAATCTTAGGTTAGAATATGCTTCAAGAGTTTTAGTTATTGTTGTTGAGAGTTTTCGCAGTTGCTGGTATACATGGGTGTATATATAATATATATATATTTATCTTTATATATAATTCATATGTTTTTGGGTATATTTCATATAGTTTCTTGTTTAAAAATTGTCTGCGTATACATGCGTTGCTGTGGCTAACATTCTTTATTTCATGTCCCATTAAATTGATAAACTTCTAGACTGTATGGAAGGAAAGTGCTATTAGCCAAATATTTACATTTAATAATACAATATGTTATATAATAAATTTTTTTGGGTATCTATTCCGTTAAAACAGAAAATGCCATATAGTCAATGAGGTTAACAATTTGGTAAGTTTGAAATTTGTTACGTATACTGCGTTTCTTTTGATTTGTAAGGTTCTTAATTTTAGTGATTTTTAGTGATTTAGCATTTAAAGTTAATTATTTCGAATTTTATTTTTTGGCACGCTTTCGATTCGATTCGATTTGTTAGTTGACCAGGAACTGCGGCATAATAATTTATTAATTAATTCTAATTCATTAATTATTACATTTTTCAACTTCTCATTTTCCAACTTCACCCTTTGTCTTGCCCTCTCTTTCTTTTTTTGCCGCTCATTTTTAACCCGCCTGCACTCAAAAGTCCCGTTGCACTTAAAGTAGTTGTGCTCGCTCTCTCCCCTCCCACTGCACTCTTTTTGTTGTTGCTCTCGCTCTGTCCAATCCAACATTAACGGAATCGCGTCAGTGCTGCCATCCCTGTCGCACGCGCTTTGATGGACAGCAGTTCGTCAAAAGAGGCGATAATTGAATTGCCACTGAGCGGAGCGCGCCCTCTCGCTCTCGCTGCCGTGCGATTGGGAAACGATAAAAACGGACCGGGCATTGGAGCGCGTGACGTCACCGCAAAAGGGGAACCCAGCCAGGCTGGGGAAGAGAGGCGAAGCGGCAAGCAATTCAGCAAAGTAGGGGAAATCGCAGAGAGCGACTGCAAATGCTGGAGAGCAATAACTTGCGAGAGCTTTCGAATTTCAATGCTCTGCGCTCTCTTTTGACGATCAGAAGTCGGAGGGCTTCTTTGTTTTGTTTTTGGGAATCTTTATCTTTCAGATGCAAGTGCTGTTCTCCCATTTCAGTCACTGTTTAGATATTTCTTTATAAAAAAAGGCAACACTCAATTTGGCGAAGGGATAATAAGAAAGTAACACAACATCTGAATACCAGTTTAAAGAAATTTAAATTTTAAAAAATGTCGAATGTTTTTTTTTAGCATATCCTCAAATATGTAATATTTGAACAATTGGGATTGTTTGCATTTGCAGTTTGTAAAAGGAAATTCAACAAAAAATATGGATCGCCAATAATAAATCAAAATTTATGAAGGAGTTTGCAAGTTCAAATGAATTTTTAGGATTTATCAAGAGGAAAATCACTTTTGTAGGAAATTTCACAATGAAACTATTCATTCCATCCATATGCAGGATTGGGAGTCACTGTTTTGAATCTTTACAAATATTTGTGCTCAATTGGTTGGAGATAATCGCATTTACAAAGAAACAAATTAGTCAATCTCTAAGTTATTCAGTAGCTCTACTCTACGTAGTTTCATCACCTAAGAAAATGCTATCCCATCGCTAATTGAGTATTTCCTTCGAATTGTTGTCTTGTCCTTACAGAGTAGTCCCGATCCTGGAACGCTACTTAGGCATTCTTTGAGGACAACTGCTTGGCAAGCTCCGTGTACTTGAGGAACTTGGACTGCGGACTCTCGTCGTAGGGATTGNTACTCTACGTAGTTTCATCACCTAAGAAAATGCTATCCCATCGCTAATTGAGTATTTCCTTCGAATTGATGTCTTGTCCTTCCAGAGCAATCCCGATCCTGGAACGCTACTTAGGCATTCTTTGAGGACAACTGCTTGGCAAGCTCCGTGTACTTGAGGAACTTGGACTGCGGACTCTCGTCGTAGGGATTGATAGTCGGCGAGGGCGGCGGCTGTTGCATGCCCCCCTGGGCAGGACTTCGGGAAGCGGATCGCTTCGGCGAGGCCATGGGAAGGGACTTGGGGCTCTGGGCGGCCGGAGACTTCAAGCGCGGCGACTCTTCGCCCGCATCCTTTACAAAGTGCACCTTGGAGAGGTGGTGGCGGTAGGCGCCCTTGGAGCCAAAGGGCGTATCACAGAAGGAGCACTTAATGACGATGGAATCGCCGGAAGCCGCGCTGCTGGCACTCAGAACCGCCTCGTTGCAGGCCCAACTAAAGGCCACCAGGTCGCTTCCGTTGGTGGAGGAGACTGCAGCGCTGGAGGAGCCGTTACCGGTGGAGGAGCTCCTCGTATTCGAGGCAGGTGGATCCGTTGTCTCGCAAAGCTTCTGCAGAGCGGCCAAGGGATGGGCCTTGGATTTTTTTCCGGGCAACTGCGCTCCCGTATTGTTGTTGTTGAAGCAGTGTCCTGGAGGAATAGAAAACGGGGATTTAAATCAAATTTAAATTTATCGTTTTTGATGGAATAACTTGTTTGATGCTTTGTATATTCTAGAATACTCGAGAAATGAATCTAAAACTAAATTATTGACCTAGCAGGTATATCAAAAGAAGTATTCTCAGCAAAGAAATATACTATTTTAATAATGTAAAACATGTATAATATTCACCTGTGTTGTTGTTATTGGCCTCCGGGCCGCTCAACTGATCGAACATGGAGTTGAGAGCCAGGAGGCTGCCACTGTCTCCGGCGGATGGGACCGCGGAGGTGGAGGAGGCGCCTCCTGTCTGAGACGGCGACTCGCTGGTTGAGCGAGGACTCTCCCGGCTTGCCTCCATGGCGAACTCCTTCTTCACCTGGATCTGCGAGTGCCTGGGACTTTGCTCCTCCGATCCCTGGGCCTCCGTCTCGAGCGGCTCCGCCTTGATGACCGCCATCGGGGCCGGAGGCGGTGGAGGCGGCGGGGCCGGGGTGTCCGGAGTCCTGCGCGGAGTCGCCTGCTGCCTGTCCGGAGTGTAGGAGGACTCCACCCGGCTGGCCGAACTCGATTCGCTGGCGCTGCGATCCCGGCTGGCGTAGGAGGAGCGCAGCATGTGCATCGCCTGGACGTCCATTAGGGGCTTGGTGTAGTCGCTGCTGTCGTCGATCCCCAATCGCTTTAGGATGCTGGCGCCCAACGGGGTGCCCGCCTCCGAGTAGCCACCGGGCGTGCCCAGGCTCCTTCCGCCCCGCGACTCAAAGCTCTTCTCTATCAACTGCTCGAGGGCATTTAGCACGGATGGAGGCTTCTCCCCCGCACTGGGACTGGGCAGGCGGTCCATGTTTTGAGTGGATCTCCGGGGCGGAATGGGTATGCTCTCGCCCAAGCACTTGCGGATGTGCTCCACGAACAGAGCCGTCTCGATCTTGCTGCCACACTTCTCGCAAGTGATCTTCGTGGCCGCCGCAAAGTCTCGCAGAGGCTTCAAGGCCGAATCCAGGCTGGAATTGGAACCGGAACGCTCCAGCTCGAGCAGCTTTCGCACCGGCAGCGACTTCTTCCGCTTCTCGTTGCGATTCTGACGGGCGCGCTTTAAGTTTGCCGATCCCGATCCAGAGCCCGGAGCCGGGGGAGAGACGGAGGAGGACGAGGAGGGGGATTCCTTGTAGTGCGACTGCTGGGCCATGTGGGTGCTGAGCTCCTTGAGGGTGCCGAAGGCCTGGTCGCACACCTTGCACGTCAGCACGGCACTCACCGAGGGGGCAGCTGCTCCGGATGCATTGGAAACCGGGCCAGCTCCTCCAGCTGCTGCAGCACCGTTCGAGGGCCTCTCCCTGTCATCGCCCGACTTCCACGATATGATCTGCTCCTGCGAGATGATGTTTGTGTAGTGCTGCGTCTCCTGCATGTGGCTGGTCATCTCGGCCAGCGACCGGAAGCTCTGTCCGCACCACATGCACTTGAGAATCTGGCGCGTTTGCTCCGCCCCCTTGCCAAGCCAAACGTCTTGGCCCCGCACCAACTTCCTGGGCAGCGGCATCGTTTCCTTGATCAGCATGTTCAGCTCGGACTTGGAGGAGTTCGAGGAGCTGGACGTGGAGCTGCTGCTGCTGGAACAGGCGGAGTTCGAGTTCGACGCTGGCAGACGTGCAGGCGCCGCAGGAGCAGCTCCGGCTCCACTCGCGGCTGCTCCACTGCCGGCCGCTGACGAGGGCGAGGGTATCTGGACGCCGCAGTGCTGGGTCTCCTTCATGTGGGTGGTGAGGCTGGCCAGGGTGGCAAAGCTCTGCTTGCACCACACGCACTTAAAGACGTCCTTGGCCGTGTCGGCTCCCTTGTTCAGCCAATGCGATTGCCAGGCACTGTGCCGTCCTCCGGAGTTTGTGTTGCCCGTTCCCCCGGCTCCCGCAGCACCCGCACTGCTCTCCCTCCGATTGCCGATCGGCGGCGGAGTCTCCCGGCGACTCATTTCGCTCATCTTCTCGAGCGCCTTGCTGCCTTCGCTTGGCCCCAGCTTGGCATTGGCCAATCCCAATCCCCCCGTCTTGGCTGCCACAGCCGCCAAATAGGGATTGATGGGCGGCACCCAACTGCCCGGTGGCAGCGGTGACTTGTAGTCGGATGCGACACTTCGTGCCACCTTCCTGGCAGCAGGCGGAGGAGAATCCCGACCGCCCTGCCGCTTCCTGGCACTGCCCACCGAGAGATCCAGAGGTCCCTGAGCATCTGGTATCTCCTGCTCTGCCTCCGGATCTGGCTCTGGCTCTGGCTCCTCTTCCTCCTCCTCCGCCTCGTCCGCGCTCCCGGACCGCCTTCGGCTAAAGTCCAGGGCTGGCGGGGACTGCGACTGCTGCTGCTGCTGCTGCTGCTGCTGCTGCTGCTGCTGCTGCGTTGCCTGTTGCACCAGTGAGGCGGCCGCCGCCAAGGGATTCGTCAGCAGGAGGTGATTCTGCTGAGCGGCTGCCAAGTAGGCGGCCATCGCCGCCGACTGCGGTGGCAGGAGGGCGGCTGCCGCTGCGGGCGGAAGTGTGGCCGTGAGGGGAAGGCCAACGCTGTGCGGGGAGGTGGGCGTGGCCGCGGGAGTGGGCGTTGGAGTAGGTGCGGGGGTCAGGCAATCGTTGGCCGAGCAGTGCGACTCGTTCGAGGGGCAACGGCCGTCTCCGGGAACGATGCCCGCACCCGCCGAGGCGTTAGATTCCCGGGACTGACATCGCGGGCTGGCCAGCTCACTGAAAACAACGGGGAAGCAAGGATTGCGGGTTAAAAATCAGCATAGAAATCGGGATAGCAAGTCCCTATACATATATAAATAACAGACGTAAATATGAATTTAACCAACATATATTCCCTTATGCACGTTTACTTGTAACTTCGGATTTCATTTAAACTTGCCTATTTTTAAAGTGGAGTTTTTTACCTTCCTTTCGAAGGGTAAATGCAAAATTTCAACCATATCAGGGGGGTAAGATCTATTCAAAAACCGCTGTAACTGATAGTAAACACCGGTTCTTTGATTCACTGGGCCATCAATTGTTAGATGGTAAGGAATGTACCGAGAATAAACTGCACACTATGTAACTCCAATAATTTGAATGTTTTCTGACCATTTTGATTATTTTTATACCATGTACCTTAAAAACAAATGATATATTAAGTTTGTGCAATGTATGTAACAGGGAGAAGGAAGCGTTTACGACCCCATAAAGTATATATGTATATATTCACATTGTTCTCTGAGATGGTAAGAGTTAGAGGTGTAATTTTTGATGTTTTAGGTCACTTATATGTTAACGCAGGTCGTGTTTATTTTAAATTTTTCCACACCCCTTTCGCCTTCGTTTATTGCAAAAGTATCGATATCTCCGAAATGGTAGAAGCTAAAGACATAATTTTAAGTCCGCTGATCGTCAAACACGTGCATGCAAAATTAAGTCTAGATCGGACAATAAATATAGAAGATTTATAGAAATATAGAAAGTTTTACCCACACCGTCCCAAGAGAGGTACATGGTATCTCGTTGTCGAGAAATGTCGACTACAGCGTTTCTACTTGTTTTTTCATCTCATCAATGTTTTTGGAGACTTTACCATCCTTTCGTAAATTTCCTTTA
Source organism: Drosophila ironensis (assembly GCA_021223825.1). Taxonomy (NCBI): domain Eukaryota; kingdom Metazoa; phylum Arthropoda; class Insecta; order Diptera; family Drosophilidae; genus Drosophila; species Drosophila ironensis. The sequence continues at coordinate 639,303 of JAJJHQ010004201.1, read as the reverse complement.
ACTATAGTTCAATTTCTTTCGATGGGACGAAGCTCTGAAGCTCCCTTTTGACACAAAATGAATACCTTTTGAATCAATTAACGACAGAGTCGAACCAAAATATCCTGGATATATTTATATAGGGAATTTCAATGATTAAAAGAAGTTCAAACCTAAAAAGATCTTGCAAGACCCAAGCCAGACCCGGAGGCAAGTCCCCTAAGCCCGCCAACGAATGTAAAACAAAGTATTCAAGTACGAAAGCATGAATTTTGAAACAAATTTGATTTGCTATCACTCTCACCTTGCACTCAAAGCCTGACGGTAGATTTCCAGCATGACAGCCTCGTGTAGCATCATTTTGTTTGAGATTACTTTGTCTTTTTAGCTCTCGGAACGTATGCAATAATTTTTTGTGTTTTTGTGTTTTGTTTTTCTTTTTTTTTTTTTGGTTTGTTAATTAATTCTGAGCATTGATAGCGCGCGATTTGTTATTGAATTCGATTTTGGGACATGACACTTTTGCTTACATATTGTACATATGTATTTTTATTCCTATTTCGATTTCTTTTTATTCTTATTCTTTTTTTTTTTCACAGCAAACAACGCGAAACGCACTTTGGATTTTATTTTTGTTTTATTTGCCGCGTGTGTGCGTGTGTGTGTAAGGGTGTCGGGTGTGCGGGTGTGTGTGTGCGGGTGTGCTCGTCAGTTTCGTGTTGAGCTTCTATCAAAAGCACACACGTCAAATAAATCAAATGTCACAATGCCCGATGAGTGTAGTGGGGGAGAGGGAGATAGAGGGAGGTAGAGGGACTGATGACGAACGCGAATATGCGTGCGTGTGTGTGTGTGTGTGTTGGTGTTGCAAGAGAGCCCTCTATGGCTGTTGTTGTTATTGCGGTCAAAGTGCCGCCAATTTGACTTCCTCCTCCGCTTCTGCTTCTCCTTCTGCTCCTCCTCCTCCTCCTCTTGTTGTTCTTGCTGCTCGCCAACAGCTGTGTTTGCGAATGAATGCTCGAAGACGATTAATTTAATGATTTACTGACGGCTTGCCAAAATAATTTACGATTACGATTATTTGCGCCAGGGACTAGAGAGTTTTCTTGACTTGGGATTTGGATTTCCCTTGATTTTCCTTATTGCCGCCAAAGGGACAGACGCCGTGCAGCAGCAGGAGCGCCAGCTTGCCACATGCTGATGATTGGAGTGCAGGCGTCACTGTGCGGGACAAGACACGACACGTTCCGTNGGGTGTGTGTGTGCGGGTGTGCTCGTCAGTTTCGTGTTGAGCTTCTATCAAAAGCACACACGTCAAATAAATCAAATGTCACAATGCCCGATGAGTGGAGTGGGGGAGAGGGAGATAGAGGGAGGTAGAGGGACTGATGACGAACGCGAATATGAGTGTGCGTGTGTGCGTGTGTTGGTGTTGCAAGAGAGCCCTCTATGGCTGTTGTTGTTATTGCGGTCAAAGTGCCGCCAATTTGACTTCCTCCTCCGCTTCTGCTTCTCCTTCTGCTCCTCCTCCTCCTCCTCTTGTTGTTGCTGCTCGCCAACAGCTGTGTTTGCGAATGAATGCTCGAAGACGATTAATTTAATGATTTACTGACGGCTTGCCAAAATAATTTACGATTACGATTATTATTTGCGCCAGGGACTAGAGAGTTTTCTTGACTTGGGATTTGGATTTCCCTTGATTTTCCTTATTGCCGCCAAAGGGACAGACGCCTTGCAGCAGCAGGAGCGCCAGCTTGCCACATGCTGATGATTGGAGTGCAGGCGTCACTGTGCGGGACAAGACACGACACGTTCCGTTCCGTTCGGGGACACGACGCGACAGGACAGTCCTTCCGCGTCGAAAGACTTTTGCCGAAAAAAAAACGGTTTTGAGTTGTTGATGCTTTTAAGCGGCCGCGCTCCGCTCTCTTGCGCTCGCTCTGCCGGCGTCGGCAGCGCTGCCATCAAAATGAGTTGCGAGCGTCAAAGAGAGCGGCTGAGCGAGAGCGGCACCTGCGCTCTGAGCTCTTCGTTGTCGGCTGTTTGATTTACGAGGAGAGCGAAACGAAATGAAACGAAAATGAAACAACTGCAGTGGCAGAGCGGTATAGTTGCAGAATGGAGAGCGATGGAGAGCGGCGATGGCGCTGCAGCAAGAGTGCACTGCAGAGAGCGTTCAAAGAGTGACAGGTGCTTGTGCTTGTGTTTGTGTTTGTGTTTGCGTCTGTGTGCGGGGGCCGGTCTGCCAGACGTCTGTGCCTGTGTGCGTGTGAGCGCCGACTGCGCTGCCTTTTAAATCAAGGTTATTTATTGAAATTGAAAATGTTGGTTCGGGAAGGGGGCGGGAGGGAAGCCTGAAGTGAGAGCCTGGTTAAAGAGTTTCCAAGAGCATCGAGAGCGTTAATTTTTTTCCTTATTGGCTTTATTTGCCACCCACTCCCGCTACCACTCCCACTCCCTGTTTCTCTTTCTCCTTCCGTTCCTCTTCCTCTGCGTCTGCCTCTACCCCCTACCCACACTTCAGTGGCATATGCGTGACCCAGGAACAATTGTTGCATGCACTGCTCTGCCTTTAAGGGAGACAACGTAATAATAAGAAAGCACTTTAATAAAGAATATTCCCGGCTCTTAAAAATAAATACATTCATTGTATATTCATTCTCAAATATCGTCTGCCTCCCATTTTGAAGCACTTTTCGTTTTTGCCTTGGTCCTGTAATTATTTTCCAATATTTATGCGCAGACGGCCATTACGCATCTTTATTAGTTTTGCGTTTCGTCTTTTGCCTCATTTTAGGGGGTTTCCCGCATTTAGGCGGCCGAAAAATGATCGATTTTAAGAAATTACTCTCTTGGATATTGGATAATTAATTGCAACTCTTGGATAATTAATTGAAACATTGCGTTTTATTATCGTATATTATATTGTTATACATAATATTGTATAATAAAAAATAGTTTACAAAAACATATGCATACATATGTATGTAAGTATATAATTACAAAGTGAACCAGAAGCAATATAAATATTGCCTCCCCTATGGAGTGTTTTTGCTGTGAGCATAGTAGCGTCCTTAATTTTAATCTTTAGCAAAAATGTAAATTTCTTTAAGTTCTTAAAACTGTCTTTTATTTGACACTCCTTTTTTTTTTATTAAAAACTTACGTCGAAATTTCATGGGCTTACATGATTTGATATTAAAAGTGCGTTTTTTTTTGTAGCAAAAATACCCTTTAAAGTAGGATCAGTAGTTGATCAGTAGTGCATTAGTTATCGTATTGCCTAAATGGAAAAAAATTTGGTTTCGAAAATAACGCATGGAACGACCCGCCTCCCCGTTTCAAAGACTTACAATCTGATTTTAAAAAGCTATGCCTAAATCGGTTGTCAATACTTCACGATCGACTTGAAATTTTGAATGAAAGTCGATTAAGATTATTTAAAAAAAATAAAGGGAACCCCCCTAAGATGCCCTCTTTCCTAAGCCACTGTCTTTGGAGCACTCAAAAGCCCAATTCACGATATTAAAATAACCTTAAAAACTATTCAAGTAACATTAGTAAAGTTTATAGAATTATCTAAAAACAAATTCGATAATTATTTCTGATGAAATTTTTGTGCCATCACACACAAATTGTACCAATTTAATAAAACAAAATGCAATAATAAAAGAAATATATATTTAATACAACAGACTAATAACACATACCTACACTTCTGTACGTATACACGTGCTGATTGCTGGACGGTATTTGCAGCTGCATGCCGTTGACTTGGCAAGGGGTGGGTTAAAATGTAATTGGTCATATCTTGTATATTTATAATCTGATTTGGACGTAATTTTGCATGCACATGCTTAACAATCAACAGACTCAGTGGACTTAAAATTATGTCTCCGGATATATCATTTCGAAAGGATATAGCAAATGCGAAGGCGGAAAGGGCGTATTAGTTTAACGGACCCAATGCAAAAAACGAAGGCGGAAAAGAGGGTTGATGCTGATCAAGACTATATGGGTCAACGACGTCTCCTTCTGTCTGTTACATACGTTTGCGCAAAGTTAATATACCATTTGTACTTTAAGGTGCATGGTATAAAAATAACGCCTAGACAATGAGCTTTGGAATGAATACGGTCACACTTGTGCCCCCTTGCGATTTATTGATCGTTGCGCCACCTCTAAGAAAACCTTTAAAATAATTTAAACTTCCAATATTTACAAAAAAACAAAAAAATAATGATCTAAATATATATATATATCTTGAGTCGAATATATTGAGACCATAATTTTTTTATTTTTTTGAATTTATTATATATTTTACACCCAATTTCATTCTACTACTACATTATGGTAATCAAACATGTAGTCTTCGGTCTCAAAGCGCTTAAGACGCTCGTAATACATTCCAAAAGTAAATCCCTCCATGCGATACAGGTTGTAGATACGATAGTGCCCCTCGTGGGCAAACCGATTGTTATAAATAGTTATGCAGTGGGGTTCCAACCAGTGATACTTTCGATACTTAGCCAAATTATGGGATCTGTACATATCCACTTTGGGAACATCTAAATAACATGGATGGTGCATGGTAAATAAATCGAAGGGCAGATTCGGAGTCACTTCTCGCTTTTGTCGGCGAATGTGATGCACCACAGATGTCACATTTTCCTTTTCGGAAAATGACTTTGGGGTTTCTATGGTTGTACCATTATTGGTGGAGTTATTTTTGCAATCTTGTTGGACAATATACCTGGCATTCGCAAAGACAAGCTGCATGATTTAAAAATGGCTTTATATACTCGTAATACAAGTTACGCATGGAACTTACCACAATTGCGAAAGTATAAAAGTGAACGGTAATTTTCATCTTTAATAATTTGTTTACCATATATTGAAGAAAATATATTAATATTAATAAAAACATTAATAAAAACAAAAATGAATGATTGAAACTGACAACAATGTCTGTGTTGAGTGAGCTTGTATGTGGCAAATGTGAAAAGTAGCACCTATCTCATTCCCATTTATACCCGCTTTTTGAAAAACAAGTAGAAACGCTGTAGTCGACATTTCTCGACAACGAGATACCATGTACCTCTCTTGCCGCGGCATGCCGTTGTCGTGGGAACGGGTGGGTAAAACTTTACTTGGTCATATCTTCTATATTTATTGTCCGATCCGTACGTAATTTTGCATGTATGGGTTAGACGCTCAGTGGACTTAGCGGACTAAAAATGATGCATCTAGCTTTTACCATTTTGAAAATATAATTTTTTTTTCAGGCGAAAAGGGGCGAAGGCGGAAAGGGGCGTGTCAAAGATCTGGAAATAACATTAGATAACTATTATGAAGATATAATAGTTAACCGAACCTAATACATAAAGAAATAGGTCTCTAGCTTTTATTTTGTCGCCCTCACAACATTTATTATCGATTGAAATACAAGGAATTGCCATTCATTTAAATGCTTATGCATTATCCTTGATCACACTCAATTTTACTCTAACCTTATATTAGTGTAATCAAACACATAGGCTTCGGTCTCATAACGCTTTATACGCTCGTAATACATTCCAAAAGTAAATCCCTCCATGCGATACAGGTTATAAACACGATAATACCCCTCGTGGGCAAACCGATTGTTATATATAATCACGCAATGGGGTGGCAGCCAGTGATAATAACTACCAACATCCTTCACGGGGGGGTGAATGTAAATATCTAGAGAACATGGATAGTGCATGGTAAAAAAATCGAAGGGCAGATCCGGAGTCATTTCTCGCTTTTCTCGACGAATGTGGTGCACCACAATATCTTGTTTGGGTACCGCCAATGGGGTATCCACGATTGTACCATTTTTGGTGGAGTTATTTTTGGAATCTTGTTGGACAATATACTTGGCATTCGCAAAGACAATCTGCATGATATAAAATTGGCTTTATATACTCGTATTACAAGTTACGCACGGAACTTACCACAACTGCGAAAGTGTATAGGTGTACTGTTGTTTTTTTTAACTTCATGCTTACAGAATAAGTTGTATGAGTTAATCTGACAACAATGTCAGTGTTGAGTAAGCTGCATGTGCCTAATGTGAAAAGTAGCACCAACCGCATTGCTATGTATACCCGATTCTTGGAAAGACGATGATACCGCACCTATTGCCTAGGGTTATGATCAGATCAATTGCACCTTTGGAAAACAGCAAGCAACTCAAATATTTAGATTATCCAAAGATATTAATCTGTGGCTCTGACAAGCATTACAGTGCCTCCTTGGTTTATAAGTAATGAAGAGATACATATTTTTTTTTATCAGCATGATACATGACTTTTAAAACTGTCCTTAATGGACAACCAAGACGATGGCCGTCAGATTTGGGTGGCTGCTTCTCTTTATCTCGTCTCTCCCCCATGGGAACTTCAGGACCTCGTACACCACTAGCTCTAGCTGTAAATAATAATAATATCCCATGGAAATTAGATTGACAATTGTGGCCAAAATGCTGCGGGCAACGGCTGTCATGCATCGTTTTGCATACGTTGAGTTTTATTTGCTCTTGTCTGATTTTATTTACGGTTCTGAATTTCTCGCCACATTTGAGATCTTATTTTATTACTAATTTTTTCAGTGCACACAAAGTACATACATAGTTAAAAAGGGTTTGGTATTACAATGTAATCGAACGAATGGAATCGAAAACGACAATTTGTTAATGAATTTGCAAGACGCTGTTGGTCCTAGTGCCAGGAAAAGACCATGTGGACAAGTATCAGGTAAACACTGACCACCGCAAGGAGGGGCACCATTAAAGGGTATGCAAACAACCAATAGCTGGTGAAGTACATCCTGTGGCCAGCTTTCCGGGCAATCAGTTCGACCGCCCCGCTGGCGGAGGTACCGATTAGTGAGCCACTGCCCCCGATGGCGGAGCCAAAGGCTATGGCCCAGACCATCGGCGTCAGCGGAATGTCTAGATGGCCGGATTCTAAAATATGGCTACAGAGCCGCAGCATGAAGATGGCCACGCAGGAGGAGTCAATCAGGATTGTCAGCAGGGCACACGACCAAAGCACTGCCAGCATGGTCGCTCCAACTTGGTAGCTTGGATCCCATTTTTCGACGATATTTGCCAGCGCATCGCCAAAGTAGGCAAAGAAACCCATTTCCTCCAACGCGGCGGCCAGAACGAACAAGCCGGCGAGGAAGAGCAGCATCGAGTACTGTATTCTGTCCATTATGACCAGGAAGTTCACGAAGGGAGACGTGATCAGGAGCAGGAAGGCGGCCAGTAAGGGGATCCAACACAGGGTGGCTCCCTCTGCCACGCCGGGTATGGAGTTAAGTAGATATAATAAAACGCAAAATGCCAAGGCGATCAAGCACTTGATGAACAACTGTTTGTCCTTGATTCTACGCGATTGCTCCATGCTGGCGAGATTCTCGTAGTAGTTATCGGCGGGGTCGAACAAGAACTTCTTATCCTTTTCCTTGAGCTCTGCGATCCGCTCCTTGAGACCCGCAATATTGCGATTTTCTTCGGGATCAGCGTCGGCCGTCAGCGTTTTGCGGTGGACAAAGTAAACCAAGGCATAGAACAAAATAAGCGATGGCACTGTGCCGGGCAGCATGTGAGCGAGGAAGGTGAAAAAGTCCATGTCATAGACTTCTTGAACCTCGCGGTCGGTGGCCAAAAGGGCTGAGCTTGGATTGCCTACGGCCGTGCAGCCTCCTCCAATATTGGCAGATATCAGCATGATTATCAAGAACTTGATTTTATCGATCCCAATCGATTGGCACAGGCTAATGTAAATGGGGGTCAGGGGATGCACTATGATGGCGCTATCCAGCAGGGCCGCGAGCACAGCGGTTACTGCGCCGGAGATAAAGACAAGAGGCCAAAGCTGGCCCTTCGACATTTTGTAGGCCTGCAGGACGACAAAGTCGAAGAAGCCCGCCTGGTCCATCACCGCCACAATTAACTCCAGGCAGAACAGGATCATCAGTGGCTCAAAGTTCACCCACGAAAGGATCACTTCCAGCTCTGGTCGGTGGTTCATGAAGGTCAACACCCCAATTGCCGTGCTGGCCAATAGAATGGTGGCAAAGGCCCTGTCTATCAGCTCAAACACAATGAGCACCTGCAGCGCCAGAAAGAGTATGAACGCTAACGCTATGCCCCCCCGGATTAACAAGGGGCTGTCCCTCAGCTCCATCACCAAGCCCATCGGCTCGACATTAAAACACTGTACGCTGACCACGGAGATGCTGCCCTCCTGCTTCTGCTGCGAATTGAATAGTTTGGATGCATGATTAAAGGTTTCCTCATCGACGACCATAAGGCACCACTGGTCAGTGCTCCAATACGTCTCTTTGAGATCGGAACTTCGGCGTTGCACCCGCACGGCCACATCGCAGGCATCCTCGCTCATGACGGAATGTTCGATTGACCCCCTTAGGGTGACATAGAGCAGTTGGGTCGCCACATCGCTGACCTGCACCGTGGTCTCGTTGGGCTTCAAGCTGATCGTGGAGATGGACGTTGGCTTCGTGTCAATGTTGAGGATCGCCACCGTAAAGAAGATCCACAGCCCCACCAGCGTAGCGATCTTGGCTATCGTCAATATGGTGTACAACCTGGTATATTCATGCTCCGCCACCGTGCTCCGCTGTCGTCGGGCAAACGGGAGCGCCGGAACGCGATGGTAGCCAATCCGGTGGCCCTCGAGGGAGGTCACATTTCTAGGCCGAAACCTATTACTCTCAATTTGCATTTGACAGACCAGAAGTTAATTTCCAGGAATAAACGTATGTTAAGATTTGTGTGTGATATAAAATAAAAGGCTATAACGACCATTAAATTGTAGTTTATCGAATATGTATAAATTACATTTTGTTATGCGCATTTATGGGCCAAACAATATTATGCCCAATAGATTATTGCGTGTTTATTTCGTAGAAAATTCACTACTTCCAAATTCTAAATAATTATTGGGCTCTGGTTCATTTTTCCCCAGACGACCGCACTCTCAATCGTTTTTGTCCCCGTCCGCCTTCGTAAAATCGCTGGCCGTCAGTCAGTCAAGTTTCTGCGAGTGAAACGGCCCTGCCCCGGCCGTGGAAGCTGTCAATTCGCTGCCACAAATGTCATGTAACGCGTCCGCTTTTTCTATTGCAGCAGCAACATTTTCAAGCCTGCACAGTTGCCCGTTGTTCTCCAGCTTATGTTGTTGTTGTTTAGGCAGCGGTTAACGTCACAAATCGAATTGACACACGATTTTTATCACAAGTTGCAACTTCCTTGCAACTCCACCGGAATCATTTTCATGTGGCCCACTCCGTCCGTCCGTTTATCTGTCAAAAAATGCAGAATGCAAAAAAATTTCCCCGTCACCTTGGTGTGCGGTGACGGACATGTCCAGACGACAACTACAACCAGAGCGAAAACGACAACGACAACGACGATGTCGCCGAAATGCCATAAAAATCCAGGCGCCAGCTCTTTCCACCCATCGGAAAAATGCATTTCCCTTTAAATTTAGACTCCATCACATGCACAATTATAGAAACATTTCTCGGCTCAGATTCCATTTGAAGCAGCAGCAAAAAAGCAAGCACAATAACCGGAAAGCCCCATAGATTTGAATGGCAGCTACATCGGCCAGCCTGGGTGGGGTGAAAAGTTAAATGGAATCTATCCAACAATTTGCGCACAACAAATAATGGGTTTTTGGCAATGTTTACGGGTATTTTGGGGTTAAAGGTATCTGTCAGACAATTTTTGAGTAACATTTTTCGTATTATTTTCGCATACAGCCTCAGGTGGTTTTTCCAAATGTTCATTTGGAGATTTCAATTAATTTTTATTCTAGACCAAAAGTTTCTAAAGGGCAATGGCGAGGGAATATTTAAGCAAGTAAGAATGATTATATGTAGTCGAATGTCTCGACTATAAATTCCCGCTTCTCAGTTTCCACCAGGTTTTTAAAACATTATAATAGCATTAAAATTTTGGGCGCAAAAAATTTTCGTAATTTGTGTTTTTGGGTGTGTAACCGGCTAATTTTCGAAACAAAGATAGATATGATCCCTACCACTATGCTGTCCAAATGTAATGCCTCTAAAGTTAATATTGTGGACGCCTTAGAATCTTGCGGCTTGCGGGGTGCGGGGCTTGGTAGTCAATTTTTAAAACAATCTTATGCTGAACTGGTATCAAAACTATCGGAATATTCAATTAGTTTTTCTCTATCTTTTATAGTGTCCAAAATCTAGACGTTCATAAGGACAGACGGACGGACGGACAGACGGACATGGCTAGATCGACGCCTCTGTTGATGCTGTCAAGAATATATATACTTTATGGGGTCGGAAAAGCTTTTTCTCAATTCAATATACCCTTGTTCTTTTTAAGAACCGGGTATAAAAATTATAAGGATACTTAAGATTAAGTAACTGAATTTTTTTCTTATTTTCAAGATTGACTAACAAAAATACGAGTTTGCAAAATCGCAGCTTGCTTCGGAAATGTGGAAAGCTTAGCAAACGTGTGTGCCACCATTCATCAAATAGCTGAAGGATCTGTGACTCCTTGCCGAGTCCCGTCTCCTATCTCTCCCCAAATGTCTAGCATCCGAACAGACAAAAACACAACTCAAAATACAATTCATCTGCATAAACATTTTTGGAGCAATTGAAAAAGAAACAGCACCCAACCCAGACAAATAACCCAAAAACGGAAAACAGAAAAATAAACAGCCCTAACAGGATTTCAAAATGCATGTGAGTGATCCAGAGTAGATGGATTGCCATGTCCTCGGTTGCCATCATCTCTAGCGCGGAGCAAATTAACAGAGACACTGGGAATCAACAAAAACATCAGCAACATGATGGCTATAAAGGAGCTGACGGAACAGCCGGCAGAGCCCGCGCCTGAGAGGGCCAACATTCATCAAGACACCAAAAGTGCCAGCGACATTGTGTGATCCGGCACTCGAAAAAATCAGAAACATTTGCCAAATAGTTCGTTGTTACAGATGGTTTTAACTAATTTTCCCTTTACTTTAGATATTATTTTGTTGCAATAAGTCGGAGTGTTTCAGTTGTGTTACGAGTATATTTGCTGTTTTGTTTATATTATAAATGTAGGTGGAAAATATTCCAAAAGTTTCTTGCATAACTCATCAAATAACATATTATTTTCCTACGAAAAATCGATTAGGTTTTGTCAAGTGCATCTGGGATGATATTTTGTGTGGCCGTTAACTATGCAATTGCCATTGCCAAAAAACAATGAGCCGCACATTCGGGCGGGAGGAGAAAGTTTATGTTCGCATTGCTGCTTCAGAATGTGATGAAATTCAAATGAAAGAGCCACAGCCCAGAAACGTTTAGTTTCGAACGATGACTGGGTGGTGGTGTGGTGGCATGTGGCATGTGGCGTGGAGGATGTGCGATGTGGGATGTTGCTGGAGGCTTGGGCCATGGGGGAGTGGCACATAACGAGCCCAAACACTAAACTCCGAAACTGAATGAATGAGTGTCAAGTGTGATATATCACCGCAAAAACAAGACCATAAGCATGAGTGATAAACGCTGTTGAGCTTGGTTAGCGCATTGCAACGCACAAACACACAGCGCACAGGCAGTGTGTCAGTATCGTACACCCCGCCATATGCATGCAGTCATAGACATGTCAACATGTTGATGATGGTAACTAACTAAAGCAAAATCCACCAAGAGCACCGACGACTGTTGGCCATGGAGTGCGGGCGCTTGGATTCGAAAAGGAAATGGGAGTGGGCCCAAGTCTGGGTTTGGGTTTTGGCATGGACAAGGACATGTAGGTATGGGTATGGGTAGGGGGATGGGAATGGGAATGGGAATGAGGATCGGGATGGTGCTTATGGGGTTACGGCCGCTGGAGGCCGGAGTTGAGTTTGAAGCGCGATAAAGCGATGAGGACAACAGCCAACGGCACAGTGGTCATCAAGAATTGTGCCTATTTAACTGGAAGTTTCCTGATAGTTTTAATAAAAACACTTTTGATTGCATAAAATTAACTAAAATCTATATATGGCCGGGCATTCTATAAGAACTCTTCCAAGCTACAAAAGGTTACATCAAAATAAATATAAACAAGTAGATGCGTGATAGTTGAGATTTCTCCAAAATAAAAAAGAATTATGTCTCTAGTTACTTGAAGATATTCCCACATATTATACAGTTTTATGCATATTGCAAAGGCGTTAATGGGCGTGGAAAAAATTTTAAATAAACTTAATCAGCGTACATATATAACGGACTAAAAGCTTAAAGAATTACGTCTCTGGGACTTACTACCTCGGAGAACGACGTGTTTATAAATACGGACGGACGGACAGACAGATGTACCTATATAAAAACATAAATTCATTCAAAGGGTGTTACCAAAACCATACCACAAAGTAAAGATTTTCTTTAATAAGTTAAATATTTTGGGGACAGATATTAATTGGAAATAATTTCAATAAAGACAATATTATTAAATATATCCTATATTCATTTATTAAAAATGTTTAAACTAATATGACTAATAGTGAGGTTATGCAAGACACTTTTGAGGCAGTGTGCCGTGCGACTGTTTTGTGCAACATACTCGTACTACGGCAATCACTTGTGATGAACTGCAAAATGTCACAAACCGGGTGGCACTGGGGCAGAGATCCCCGAAAGTGGGGGCGCCTCGGAGCTGCGGCCTGGGTTTTGTGAACCGGGAACCGAGGAACGAATGCGCTGTGGACGCTGTGTGATGTGTGATGTGATGTGATGCCATGGCTTAGTTGTTGTTGCTTGTTGCTTGTTGCTGGTTGGTAGCTTGTTTGGATGCCCCTTGTTTTGGCAAAAAGGCGTCAAGCCGTTTAGCCCGAAAACAAAAACTGGCAACTAGGAATTCATTGGCCAAAAACAATGCAATTAATTTCACTTACCCGTCACCGTTATGCTGCTGCTAGATGTTGCTGCTGCCCGTGAGTGATGATGTTGCTGCTGCCACTGTTGCTGTCTAGTGTTGCAACAACATCGTGTTGTGTTGTGTTGTTGGTACTGGGCCGTTCCAAATCCAGTCGAGACTTTTTACACTCGCCCCAACTCGAAAAGCGAGGCGGAAGTGTCAACGAGGCGAGGCGGCTTTTCACCGGGAGCGGTGATGAATTTCATAGTTGTTGATNTGCTGGTTGGTAGCTTGTTTGGATGCCCCTTGTTTTGGCAAAAAGGCGTCAAGCCGTTTAGCCCGAAAACAAAAACTGGCAACTAGGAATTCATTGGCCAAAAACAATGCAATTAATTTCACTTACCCGTCACCGTTATGCTGCTGCTAGATGTTGCTGCTGCCCGTGAGTGATGATGTTGCTGCTGCCACTGTTGCTGTCTAGTGTTGCAACAACATCGTGTTGTGTTGTGTTGTTGGTACTGGGCCGCTCCAAATCCAGTCGAGAGTTTTTACACTCGCCCCAACTCGAAAAGCGAGGCGGAAGTGTCAACGAGGCGAGGCGGCTTTTCACCGGGAGCGGTGATGAATTTCATAGTTGTTGATTTTATGATTGCACTTTGTTGGCTTGCCTTTTTTTGTGTTTTTCATTGCGGGGCCTTGTTTCTCACATGTGCCTTGGACTTTTACAATTGTCAACTGCAAGTTTATTGCGGCTGCCCGGTCATCCCTGTTGCTGTCAGCAACAGTTGCAGTGTTTTTATTCGTTTGACTGTGTTTGCTTGTCGTTTAACCGGAGAGCCGCATTATGGCCACATGTTGTCCTGGAAGCGGCGGACATTGTCACATCGTGAAAGCTTCAACGCTAAGCGCTTGACACCCATCAGGTGTCGGGCTCTCCGGTGGTCCTGGCGGGCAGATCTAAGCCATTTGCCTCGTGTGACGCCAAACCACAATAGCAGCAGCAAAGTGATGGGCGCTGCTGCTCTGATGTTTCTGTCAGCGACACTCGAAATCAATGTCCCCTCCCGGGCTGGTTAATGGTTTAGCGAACCCTCAGCCCGAATGGCATTTTGGCATTTGATTTGTCAGACTTGAGCAATGACGATTTGATAGTTTCATAACACGTGAGAGCGGAAATAATTGATTCAGGTTGATGGATGGATGGAAATCGAACGGGCGACAACTGGTTATGTACATTTGTCTGCCATTGGTTTGCAATGTGAATGTGACTTCTCAATCTACCTGATCAAAAGTTTTTAGAACATTTTTTGATTTACAAAATGTTACTTTAAAGGCTTAAATAGTAATTTCTTTTTCCAGCTTTATTAAAAAACTGATAACAATCAATTTTAGTACCTTCTTGAATAAAATAATGTATTTCATAGACCTGTCTGTTAATGCGGCTGCTTATTTATTCGCTATGGCTTGCCGGACCTTGAGTTGGACAACAAATTTAGTAATATTTCGCAACAGATGACGTCGTCGCATAGATCCATTGTTGTTTTGCTGGCCCATCAAACGCCAAAATTCGAAAACAGCGAAATTTTATTTAAAACATTATTGGTAAAACCTAAATATACGTTTTGAAAGTTTAATTTGTTTCACTTCGGGTACCGGACCCCATATATTAACAGAACTCCTTGTGTTCTTCATAGATCAAGAATTCATGCATGAAATAAAGCGGCCTGAAGCTAAAGAAAATCCATGGATGAACCGGTACATATGTTAGTAAGAAAATTCTCTGATCTAACAAATACCGTTGCGAGTTCCCCTAAAATAAAAGGCTGTTTGGTATTCATTTCCATCATAAGAACACGCTTGATATGGCAAAATATCAGAGCGCTTGGCAGAACCACTTCAGGCCCGCAAGTACACAAAAAGGTGACAAATGACATGGCCGACTCAAAGTAATTTCTTTCAATTAGAGTCAGTTGCGCATGCGCAACAGAGAGGGATCCTCCACCTCCGAACGGCTACCGAGTGTCCACTATTGTCCGGCACTGACATTGATATAGCGCGGGGACAGTGGGCCCTGCTTTGGTGCGACCACCTTATTCTGGCACGAATCAAATCAAGCCTCCGCCGGTGTCAGATATTAATGTTGCACATTTTGCGCCTTAATGGCTAATTCAAAAGTTGACAGATGTGCGTAATTTATTCGCACCTTTCCGGCCATCTCCTTCCTTTTGATCCCTTCTGTCCGGACGGCTTGAAAAACGATCCTCGCATTGTGGTGTTGAAAAATGTTGTTGGTCAAACCAGGCCAGGCCTGAGATATGATGAGGCCATCACGATGCCAGCTAAAGATAAGCGTTGGGCTAAATATCAAGGATCATAATGCGAGTGCTTACACTTGACGGAAAGTTAGCAAATATTTATTTATTTATTTATTATAAAAGGTAGACAAGCTTTCAAAGACTAGCCTAACTTGGTGTTACTAATATATATTTTTGTTTTTTATTTGTATATTGGCTTAAAGGGCTACTTAAATATAACTATTTACAGTGTTTGTTTACTTAAATTTATTAACATTACTTTTGGGGTTTTTTTATATTTTGTGGGAATAGGACAATATGATCTAGGTTGTTTTGGTTTAGGTTACTGAATATAATATGTTTCATTGCGAGAGAGGAAACAAAATGTTGAATTGAAAATACCAATCCGCTTCCAAATTGGCTCAAAAGTTTATGAAATTGTTTTTCTAAAGTATCACATTTAAGAGGCCTCCGAATGCTGGGCGGCTTCAAATGCTGGAATATTCAATTGCAGGTCTAATCTGAGGTGAGAGGAGAATGCTAATGATACCATCCGGGCCAGTTAGGGGTCGAATTCAAAGCCCCAGCATTCAGCTTAAATTAAGACACTCAAAAATTAATAAAACGAAAGCGCCTCAAAGCAAAAAAATAAAGGAATAAAACCGAGAGAGATGTGAAAACCAAATGAAATGGGAAGTTTGAGCGGGGCCGGCAAGGAAGTCCGGCGCCTGTGATGGAGCAGATGAAATGCCCGCGGGAATTGTTGCTTCTCGGGAAGATGAAGACGAGTCCAAGAAAATGGAGCAGAACAGAGGCAAGCAGGCAGGAGGAAAAATGCAAAAGTCAAAAAACAAAAAGCGAAATGAAAAGCCAAAACGGATTCGGCCCAAACCAATGGCAAATGAGCCAGCATTCGGGCAAGAGGAAAACATTTTGTAATAATTTCATTTTGCAAATGACGTGCGAGTAACGAAACAAAAGAAATTAAGTTTAACATACAAAGGAACTTCAGGAATACGGAATAGGAGTGTGGAGGACGCCTTGAGATGAAAATGGCACTGCAATGGGATTGGAGGTGGGAGTGGGATTGTAAATGGAAATAGGAGGTGGCTTGGGCTTTTGCCCAGAGGCTGGCGCCTCTTTATGCATTATGAATCGAATTCTCCGGGGGACGGGGAAGCATGTTCCGAGAAAACTATTTCTGCAGATGAAGTGCCGAACGCGAATTGCTTTTTTAATGTCAACCCCGAGTGCAGGGAGACATTGAGAATTATATTATGAATGAAATAGAAGCGGAAAGGCAACAGTAACGGTCACACCACCAGCGCCAGAGGTGCAATAAAATTTTTGCTCACTAATGTGCCCGCCACTCGCCCTCTGACCCCAGCAGATGCCAATGGCCGGCAGACAGACGTTGATAAAAACTCATTTCAAGCGATGGTCCAAGTCCCAGGCCCCCATGCCGCTGCATAATTTTTTTGTTTTTCACACCCCGCTACAGTGGTTACATAAACAATTTAGTCTTGAAGCATTAACACCTTTACTCAAAAGAATTTCAAAATATTGTTTCTAATTTATATACAAAATCTATGAATGCCTAATTTTATTTTTCTTTTTCCTTTTTTTCCAATAATCTGTAAAGCTTAATCGAAAACTTTTGGTTGGGTTTCTTAGACTTCAGAATTATATTAAAAATCCCTGAAGAATGCTGTCAGGCCACTGTATTCGGGCATTCGGTGGCATTCCAATGGAGCGTGGACTCCTTTCGCTTGACGTACGAATGCTGGCGAATACTTTGACGACTCCTGACATGACGAGTGTGAATGCCCAGTGCCAGACGGCCCTCCAGTCCATTGGGAGCCCACTTGTGCCCCATCCCCCGGGCACCACCTTCATTTACTACTGACGTTCGAGTTCTCGTCCTTGTTACTGGTCGTAGTCGTAGTCGTCGCCGTCGTCGTTGGCATCGTTGCGTTATATTTTAATATATTTGATACAGACCATTACTTTTAACGATTATTTTCTAAAGTAATTACGTTTCAAGTACGAAATATGAAGAAGCGAAATGGGCGATGGGCGACGGGCGACGGGCACTGGGCAGGCCACCCACCTCACATGACCAGAAGTCGCATTAAAATGAAATGCTCGCACAGTGCAAGAGCTCTTCACAGAGCTCAGCGCGATTGCCTTGCTAACGACGGCATTACGAGGCCCAACCTCAGACCCCTTTGACGGACGATGTATTAAGCCCGCAGACTTTTGCAGATGAAATACAAAATGTTTCAAAACGGAGTACCCAGAAATGGAGCAGGACTTTGGAGGAGTACCACCCGGTTGGGCTCGTTTTAATGCCATTTTTAATGAATATTGCTTTTGGCTTGTAATATTTGTAATATTGGGGGGCCCAAAGACAGGGTCAGGATTAACTCAAACGGCTGATACCTGAGACACTAAAAACTAAGCATTGTGTTTTAGTATTTTATTAGCACCTGGGATGGACGAAACCTAGGAAGAAGTTTCATATTTTGGGCGTAATTTTTTCCATGCAAAGGCTTTTCCTATGTTAGTATGCAAATGAGAAATGCTGAAAATGTTATTAGGTCCAGGTAACCTTCAAATGCCCATGTCTTAATTCTCGTATCCGGGTCCCAAACTAAACTTAAAAAAATGGAGCTTCTCTAGACATCAAAGCCGAGTCATGTCCCAGCTCACAGCCAACAATGAATAATCCAAGCTGGGGGGGTAGCCCGATGGCGGAGTCACAAAAAGAAAACTTTATTGGAGGTGGAAAAGAACATTGTTCGACTGGCGTGCATGTCTCTGAGCTTGATGCAATGGGATGGCCCAGCCACACAAAACGACAACGTGAATGCGGACGTAAACGTGAAGTAAGCAACTAAATTATACCGCTGAGAGTAATTTACGTTGCTTTCCTTCTTTATTATATGTATGTATGTACTATATGTAGATGGCCATGAGAGATGGCCCCCAAAAAGCAGGGAACAAAAAATAGAATAGATCCGTGAGGAGCATGAACCCCTTTTGTCTGGAAGTCTCGGTTCAGCATTTCATGATGTATTTGCTGGCCAGTCAGCCAACCAGCCTCACCTCAAATGTCCATGTCGATGTCTATTACCTCCAAGGGCCACCCCCATATGCCCGGCCCGATATGGTTGTGCTTTATTTTAGTTGTGTGCTCTGTGGGTGATTTACAGGCACTTTGACGTGCAACCGTCCGACCGTCCGACCGTCCTACCGTCCAACTGTCCGGCCGGGTGACGCTTGACCCATTAGTGGGCGAATGCCCAAAAGAATCGAAGAACAACCCTTGACTGGAGTGGTATTCAGCTGGCTGGCTGGCTTCGTTCCGAGGCCAAATCATGAAATCATTGTTCATGATGATGTGCAATACATTATCCATTCAAACGGAGGACCTCAAAGGAGGATTTGCTGTTGGTTTGCGTTTGCGTTTGGCTTGGGCTTGGGGTTGGGGTTTGGGCTTGGGCTTGGTGTTGCTCGGGAATCCTTTTCGTTCTTGTTATCCTTTGTCCTTGCATTTCGGGGGCAATGAGTGATTTCAGCTGGCGTCGATCCATCTGGGACGAATTCATCAATAATTTAAGCACACTTTTGCACCCGTTTTGTGCTCGTAATTGTTGTTGTTCTTTGGCTTCTTCATATCGGATGTGCATAAAAATTGCATCAAGTTGTGGATGGAAACCCCCGATTTGATAGACTTCATTCTTATTTTGGGACTTTTCGTTTTTGGGCGAGGCATTTCCAATGTTTCCCTTCAGCAAATGAAACCTAAATTGTTTGACAATCAGCAAGTGCACTATAAAATGCATGTATTATTTTTTGCGTTGAAAAGTTACGTGTTACACCACAGTTAAATAACTAATTTCATTCCCTTCTAGTCTTAATTGTGCTGGCCTGTCTTCGCATCACGTTTAATGTGCTTAGCCGGGAAAACCTCCCGGTTCAAAGTGCCAGACAGGTCGCATAACAATCGGATTGGAATTATCTTCGGATTGGGTTGGGTTGGGTGCTCGAGGTCCTGGCGGGCCTTCGAAGGTTCACTGATTTTCGGGTGATGGGTGGAAAGCTAACAAAGCCGCTGGCTAGCTGCTTGGCCGCCGGGCATCTTCAAGTGCAATTGGCTAATTGATTTGGATTCGCTCGGCGCTGTTCTATTCACACGTCGCCGTTGCCGTTGCCAATGCCGATGCCGGGGAAATAGCTAACGTTAGCAGGACCTCTGGCTTGTCAGTATTTGTCCTTGTCTATCGGAGACCCTCCCAATTGTTTTTTTTTATCCTTTTGGTTTTTCTTTGATTATATTCTATTGCTAATTTCGCAAAGACGCAGACACAGCAAAGCGATACCTACCGGTCAAAAGTTATTCGTCTTGGGGGCTGCTCATTGATTAAAATGTTCTTGATCTCCCCCCCTCCCGTGGCCATGTCCCTATCCGTTTAGCTAGAAGAATGTGTTGGCCACAAGTTCTTCTTTTAACTGAAATTGTCATCAAGTGTCTGAGCAATTTTCGATGTGTGCAAACAAGTGCAAGGGAGACTCCGAGCATCCGCCTCAACTGTCGCACCAATATCTTCTGCAGCTTGTTCGCTGTGCACTGCTTTTAATTACAGTCGACAACAACTCGAATCGTATTGGCCAAGTTGGGTACAAGGATGGGGGGGCAGGGGCTGTTCAAGGCATCAGCGTCAACCGTTGCATCATCAGCAGCAGTAGTACCACAAGTGCTGGCCACCACCAAGCGGGAGACAGCTACAAAAATCAGTGTTTTCCTTGCCAGAGCAGTGGCGTAGGAAATACGATTACAAAAACTAGGGTATAACTTCTACTATAATAATTTAAAAAACAAAAATACCTCAAATTTATTAGTGAAATAAAACGATACTATATTATACAATTATCATAAATTTTGTTACCACAATAATTCGATCTTCCAGGGCGCCACCTCTGATGGGTGTCTTGGTTTGACTGTTGATGGCAAAGAATCTCCACTGGTTACTTTCAAATGCTTCACTCGTTCAAGGAATTCGCCCCCATCCGGAAAGCTAGGAAAACAATGTTGGAAAAGGGAACCTGGACCTGGCATTTCATTTCACACAATATCCACGAATTCATGCGAAAATTGATTCGGTTGCATGTGACATGTTTACCGAATTGTTTCATTGCTGACAACTGAGAATTGGGGAGAAATTGTTGCAGTAGCGCTTTGTAATTACTGCAAGAAATGCAATCGGCCCCACCCTTTCTCCAAACTCAAATATCTCTCTTTTTTTCTTTATAAGAAAACACGCGGAAATCTTTTACAAATCAAAAGCATACCAAATGTGGCTTTGAGGCTAATTAGTGCGGTCACTCGGCTCGTTTCGGTTGGGTTTTCCTTTCCCTCTGTTTTTTTTTTTTAATTAGAGAAGCAAAAGGACAGAGATGCGTTGGGACAGCCGCAGCAGCGTCAGGACAAACAAAAGATATCAAGAATTTCATTTCTTGCTGGCGGAGGCGGCAATTGAAGCTGGAGGAGGATGCCCGAAAGACGACAACGGTCATCACACTGGACGCCGAGTGGTTGGGGGCGACACAACGCATTTGGCTAAAATAAAGAAAATGCCAGCGAATTAGCAAGCAGGCGGCCGCAAAAGGAGCCTCAGAAGGGCTAGGACTGAGGTATAGTATGAATTGCCCATGCCCAGCTTGGCTCACATTCCTCTTTCACCGTCTTGGTTTATTTTTTTTGTATTTTTTTGGTTTTTTAACGTCGCGATGCGCTTTAAAATTCCACTGATAACAGCTAACGGCGGCAGAGGAACACGGCCAAGAAGCAGCGCCCCAGCAGGCGTCAGTGTCAGAGGCAGGCATAAGAAATGTGTCCCAAGCAATTAGTGTTCTCCTTGGACTTTTTTCACTTCGGATTAGCCAGCAGTGGCTTTTGGGGTTTTAGCCATCGAAAGTGTTCCGAGGGAGTCGCAAATATGATTGAGGACCAAGGAGGTGGAGGGAGAGCTCATTAAAGACATTGAAACACTTTATTTGTTCAAGTTTTGATAGGTAGTGGATTTGATTAGATTTTATATAAGATTTCAGTAGTAAAGTATGTATTAATCAAAACTAAATGTGTAAAATTTCAATCAAAGCCACTGGGCTCTCTATTACTCTTGTCTAGATATATTCTTTTAATACCCGGTTATTAAAAAGATTTGCACGTATTTGCACGCCTAGATCTTCGAGACTAAGACTTTAATTGGTCATATCTTCTATATTGTCGATCTGAAAAGGACATTATCTACGTAATAGCTAAGCGGACCTACTGAAATAGGTCTCTAGCTCCTATTTTGTCAAAGTTATGGGCGCATATGTCGAAGAAAATACAGTTTTATGCAAATTACGAAGGCGGAATGGGGCGTGGCAAGAATTTGAAATAAGCTCGTTCTGCGTACACATATAACGGACCTAAAGCAAAAAGAATTACGTCTGAAGCTTTTACGATCTCGGAGAACAACGTGTTCATACATACGGACGGACGGACAGACGGACAGACAGACGGACAGACAGACGGACATGGCTACATCGACTCGGCTGTTGATGCTGATCAGAATATATATGCTTTATAGGGTCGGAAACGCTTCCTTCTCCATGTTACATACATTGTAACTATTGGTGTAACATGGTGTAACTATTTGCATATTTAAATTAATGCAAATAATGGAACAAACATTTTATTCTAGTCCGTAATGTTTATCCATTTTCTTAAAATTAGGTGGAAACATAGATCCGGGTATTTATAGTCGAGACTCTTGTTTTATTCATTCCTTTTTCTTCAGACACCCGAACGTGATCCATCAGCACCATTAATGGCTATACACAATGATTAATACACTCAAGAGATCAGAAATTTGGAATAATATTTTGTTTATTATTATGTGAGAGCACATTCATGGGCCACGATCGATTGGGGGCTGTGAAGCAGTTGAAATGTGTTTGCCAATCGGGGCGAATAAATTATATTTCATAAATTATAAAACAATACTGTTCGCACTTTCGCTCTGGGGAGGCGTTCGGGTTTGGGTAGCTCCAAAGTATACGCAGGCCCACAACAAATATTGGCATAATTTATTTCTTCTGTGGGGGTGCGAAGCGATGCCTGCCCCCTTGGCGTTGCAGCCTCGTTTTGGCGTATATCAAAACAAACAAATCATCAATCAGGCGATCTGCAGGCATACGCAGAGTAGAGGGTGTCTCGGCCACAAGCTGGGATATCTTTGACAGTGTGCCCAACAAAAATAAGCAGACGATCCAGCCAGCAGCAGCTGCAGCAGCTGCGATACTCAATTCCACTCAGGCAATCAGCGGGCTCACACGCCCGCTGCCTGAAAGCAGGCTTGTCTGCATTTATTTCGATTTTCTCGATTTTCTTGGGGCTTTCCTCACTTCACATCGCTGCGATCGACAATCCGCGGATGCTCCAAAGCAGTTGGTATTCTCGGCAGGCATCTCCTGATAGATGTTCGCCACAGATGTGGCACAGTGACGGGAAGTGCCATTAAAACAAAAAAACTAAGGAACTTAGTTTTATTCACTTTAAATTCGCTTTTACAATTAAATGTGGTAATCTAAAAAAAAATTGATAATGGTATGGTAATCCCTAAAAATGTGACTTTTACTGTTGAAATTAAGAGCAACTGCAGGTTACATGCTGCGTGCCCATGTGTTAGGGGCGGGATAGATACAACTCCCTCGCTTCCATAGCACACACTCGCTTCCATCGCACAAGTTTCCACCCAAAGACATGCAATTATGAAAACTCAAATCAAGTGCCTTGACAGCTCGCAGCTGGAAATTGGACGGGGCTGGGGCTGGGGTCGGGAGCCCACCTCGCAACACGCGTGGCAGCCTTGCGATCAAATCAATATCGGCTCGGATGCGGGTGGCCCGATCTCCGGTCCCAGTCCCAGTCCCAGTCCCGAGGAATTCTCCGGCCAACTGCCTGCGATGTGTTGGTGTTGGCGAAATGATTTGTTTATTATTTCTAATGGAGTGTTTTTGTTTGGCAAGCGATTACATTTCTTTTTCGCACATTCTCTTTTTTGTGTGTGTTTTCCACCGCTTTTGACACGGCGACGACAGCGACAACAAGGAGGCACGTACTATAAGGCAAGTCCATATAGCGATCGCGAATAAACAATGGCCAACTTGGCTGGGCCAAGGGAATCCACCAATAAGACGAGCCAGCCCCGGTTGCATCCGAGAGCATCTCAAGCGGTTGACATTCTGGGACAAAAGAGACAATGGAATCAGCTCCTCCGCCAATGGGCGAGGTGCCCGAGTGGTTCCAGCCCTGCCAGAAGGTGGATCCCATTACCCATTAACCACCAGTATTCGCTATCCCACTGACATTGATACATTGCCGGCCTGTAACTCTTGATCGTTCGGCTGCCATTGTTACAATTTGAGGTTGCCTCTTTCCTCTTATTTTACGAGTACGAGTATTACCTTGGCTCCCCAAAAGCCACCTGACTGGTTTGCCAGCCGAGTTGGAATGCCTCCTGGTCGTGGCTCCACATTGGTTGCAAAATCGATCAAGTGGCCGCGTTCCCATTAGCTTTAGTTTTTGACCGATTTGGGAAAAGTGAAATTTGCTGTTTATATGGGATTGAAAAGTTTTTTAGAGCACGTACCTTAAGGTACAAATGGTATATTAAGTTTGTGCAAATGTATGTAACATGGAGAAGGAGACATATGTGACCCTACAAACTTTACATCCGCCTCTGAAATTTTCTAATACTCTATATTTTCTCTTGAATTTTTGGCAATATCTCCAAAATGGTTAGAGTAAGAGGTATAAATATTTCTGCTTACAGTTAATAATTTGAATATCTAGCTATCTGGCAAGTTTTATTAAGATCGGACAATTAATAATGATGATACGGGCTTTGCCAGTGTGAATGGCTCATGAATGCCTGGTAAAAATAGGTATATGGTATCCTGTTGTCGACTACAGCTTTTCTACTTGTTTTAACAATAGTTTCTTCGATATTCAATTGAAATTTTGCACACACCACAATCATCAAATATCACCTCGCCTTTAATTTAATTATGTAATTCAAAATGTTTTTAAGAATGTATTTTTTTGTTCGGTTTTCTCAGAATTTTATTGTGTTTATAATACTATTGCAGTTGAATGGCTTATCCCGCCCACCTGCTGTGCAGTTTGAAGTGCTTTCGTGAAAGGCTTTTTGGCTATCCTTTCCAGATTCAGATTGATTGTTTATTTGGAGCTATCCGCTAACAGGTCGCTGGTGGCAATGATGCACTTGTGCACTTGGCTGCCCCGTGCGGTGCTCAGTGTCCGTCGTAACTGTTTTGACGGATTGTAAACCCATCGACAGCACATTAGGGCACTCAGCGTCCAATTGATTTACAACAAAGTGAAGCGGCTAGACTGTGCAAACACGAGCACGGGGAACAGGACGGTAGCCACACAATTGTGGCCAAAAAGTGGCCCACAGCAGAATCATTGCCGCCTCATCGTTACCGCACCCCCGATCCCCCCTGTTGGGGTCCAAGTGGCGATGGAAATAATTCAAATATCGACAAACACTCGCCGCAGCAGCTACAGCAGCGGAATCAAAATGCCACAAATCGCGGCTCGTCTGCATCCTAAAGATACACAAAAGCGAAAACAGGCGGTAGAACAGGGGAGACAGTTTTTTGAGGGGAGTCCGCACAAAACATCAGGTCGCATCCATTGTTTATTTGATTGTTTCTGGGAGTGCGATTAAAATATTTATTTATATTTGAGGAATATTCTTAGTCTTATTTTTAACTTCAAATTAAACTAATTCTCTGAACAAGGTAGTGTTTCTTTCGTCTTGTGAAAATGTGCATGTGCTCATATTTGTTTGTTGCGGCCTCCTATTGGCCAGCAATAAATTGTGCATCGTAAAAATTATTATTTATAACGCTCACTTTTTTTGCTGGCTGGCTGGATCTATAAATTGGCATGGCCCCCATTAACATATATCCCTGCTTGAAATGAAATGCTGTAGAAACTTTGCCGGCCTATTGTCAGAGATGACGAAGGCAATTGCGTTTGCGATGAGATTTTCCATGCACGAAATCCGCTAAAACAGAAAATCAAAAACCTATCTGTTGTTTTATTTATGTTTACGAACTGATTTATTCCCCCACTCTGTGGCTCTGCGCTCGTTTCATGCCTCAAATTTATTTTGACATAGACAGACAACATACTAAAAGATTGCGTTTGTGTATCTGTATCTGCATTTGGACTTGCATCTGCGTTCGCATCTGGCTGCAGCATCCGTTTCAAATCCCCAGCCATCTCGGAAGTTTCTCTGCCTTGGATTTGGGCTTGCAAATTAGGTTTTGGGCCGGGAAGGGAGGGAAATGTTTATCCAATGGCATGGCTAATGTATGTTCTGAAATTGGTCAACAATAGATATCGGGCCAACTTCCATATTTATCGGTTGGCATCGCTGCATCCCCAGAATCGTAATCAACTTTCTTTTGGCCGAAACTATAACAATGGAAAAGTGCTTTCCACTCCCTCGCGCTCCGTGTCGGTGTGCCATTAAAAAGTTAACCATCATAAAGTCAGAGGATATGGGGAGCCAGCTCGATCGCCAGCCAGCCAGCCACACAATACGAGTACAATGGACAATGAGCACATAAATCAGTGTAATTAATAGAAAAGCTAGCCAAAAGCCGATCGGACCGTTCGATCGATCCCCACGCACGACCAGGTTTTTGGAGCACGTGTGTGCTGCCGGGCTCCATTTTGGTCAAGCAAATTGCCAAATACAATCCCTCAAGCTCATTAAGATTCCACAATGCCAAGCCGGTGCTGGGAGAGCCACGCAACCCTATGATACATCAATACTCGTATTTATGCCGCATTCTGGCCCAGTGTAAACAAAAGTTTGCCTCGATTTTCCGCATTATCGGCTCGATGTGCCCGCGATGTCGGCCATATATCTCACAGTTTGATGCAAACGCATAAATCTCTCAACGGCCAACGCAATGCGATATTTCAATTCCGAATTAAAATAAATATTTAAAGGGGCTGTGCCTGCGCACGAGTATTTTTAACCAAATACAATTTATTATCAATAAGGCGAGATATTTTAACTCCGGCTGGACTCTGGCCGGGAGCATCAATCAACCGAGTGCCGAGTGGAGGAGGGACGGCCAAACCAATGCCCAGCGTGGTTTCATCGCTCGTCTCCAAGGAACTAATTCATTCATTTGGCCCAAACACCAAATCACTGGCCATTCATTTGCCAAATGTCCGGCCAGAGAACGGACCACGCAACACCCAAATGGATCAAAAGGGAAACCCCGGGAAAGGGGTTAAAAGTCGTAAAAAACAGTCACCTGCAATACGTCAGGGGCGAAACTCAAGCAGTTTGACGGCTGCTCGCCGCCTTGTCCTTCAAATTACAGCCTGATTAGACTCGTGGGACATCCGTATCCACAACCAAAGCCATCCTCATCCGCTGTGGCTGTGCAACCTAAAGATACATTTCCGGGGGCGGCGTGGGCCAGATTGATGAGCTCTGCGGCTTGCTCTAAATAGCACAACCTGGACAGCGAAAGTGATAAATATACGGCCATATGCCCGGCCGCAGTGATTTTACTTAAATGGAAATAGAGGAATATAAATGGCGGCAGACCATTTCCACAGAAGCCGAGAATCCCACATATTCTTTCACTATTTTATGGTGGGAAAACTTAATTAACGCTTTCAATCCATCAAAATTACTGAACACATTAATGAACGCAGAGCTTTTAGGGTTGATAAATTCAAGTGATTGAAAAACTTAACAAAAATATGTGCGAGGGATATATTAAAATACCCATTTTTAACTTAACTTACTCCGACTCAGACTCGTAGTCGAACTTGCAATCCTTTCTTACCATTTTAACCAGGTTTAGGTCTGGGCGTAAGGGAGAGAGTTAATCGCACATTTCAGTCGCCGGAATCGCGGTGGAGTGGCCTAAACGTTTGGCAAATCGGTGACTGGCTGGAAACACCCGAGCAAACCGGGCAACAACTTTGTTCCAGCGATAACAATCGTGGATGCAGGGGCAACAACAGAAGCATCGATCCCGATTCTCCAGGGAAACGGAGACAGTGAGAGAACCCAGTGAGAGATGCAACGGGCCAGAACATAGTCAGCAACACAAATAATTCGCTTTAATGAGATCGCAATCTTGGCGATTTGCGACAAAAACACACGCGGATTCATCTCCATACGAATGCGAATGCGATTACGGCCGCGATTGCAAGTTCGAGTATGAGTCGCAGGCTAACTCGGAGGCTGAGGCCCGAGTGCGAGTGTGCGTGCCTCTGATCTTGGCAGAGATGAAGATGAGCAAAAGTTGGGAATCTCGATTTCGATCGAGCCACAAATCCGCAATGACGATCATCGAGCTCAGCATCGAATCGATGCAATAGCGCTGAACGATCGCTTGCTACCAAAACAGACACTGTCACAAAAATGTTGCCGGTTCTTAAAAAGAACAAGGGTATATTGAATTCGTACGAGTTGAACAGGAAGATTTGCCATGTCCGTATGCCCGTCTGTCCGTCTGTCCGTCCGTCCGTCCGCTTGTCTGTATGAACGCCCAGATTTTGGAGACTATAATATATAGCTACAAAATAATTGGTTATTCAGAATTCTGTGATACCAGTTCAGCCCAACTATATTTAATAAATCGCCTACCACTCTTCGCACCACCGTAAACCACGAAATTTTGTGGCGACCACAATTTTAACTCTAGAAGCACTAAATTTGAATATTACTTTGCTAAAGACAATCTCTATCTGTGTTGTGAAAATCAGTCGGTTATAAGGCTTCCTACTTTTCATACACACTCCTAAAAACACAAGTTACGAAAATGTTAATGGCTTAATATAGGGGAAAAACTAATTTATTCAAATCCGCAATATTTATCCATGTTCTAAATATCAGGTGGAAACTTCGAACCGGGTATTTACAGTCACTCGACTATATTCGTTTCTACTTGTTTTAAGGGATTTCAGTATAAAAAGTATATAATCTTGGTTCTTCGAGCCCAGCTACCTCACAATTATTTATTTTTCAGAATTTTTTAAAAGGTAATTTATACATTTACTCTATGGTTGAATTATAAATATTTCTGAGTGCAGCCCTATGTTACCTCTGGCTGTTCTCCGCTGCTGTTGCTGTTGCGCTCATGTTGGCTGTCAGCGCGTTTGACTTGCTGCCCCTGGCCCCCCGTCATCCCGCACCTTTCACGCTCCGGTTGTGTGTAGACCTGGCTTGTTGACATGCTCAGCATGCTTAGGCTTATAGCCAGCCGGTCCGGCCGAAGCAACTGCAACTATACTCGTAAGGCAGGCACACCACACATACCAGTCAGAGTGTCCCCGAGATGTCAATATGCCGCGCTATTGGCCGCCCTTTTGGGCCAGAAAATATGCAGCTACAGGCAGCACATAGTCCAGAAATTCCAATAATTTAACGTCGACCCCCAAAAGCCTCGCCCCATCCAACATCCATGGTTCGGCTTTCATCAATTTGGTTGAAAACTTTAGCTCATCACGTTCCAGGCCACGAACATTTTTTTTCGGACAATTAATTGCTGCAATTAGTGCGACATGGTGCTGATTAAAGTCGGCTGGCCAAAGGGAAAAGAAAACCCCATAAATGAAAGTTGGTCCTGGGATGATGGATGTTCGACAAGCCTCGGGAATTCAGCTAACAGAGAGACGAACAAGAATAAGTTTACAATTGAGGCCCTAATTAAAGCGAGTTCAGATGAGTAAACTATAGGATTAAAGTCGCATCTGTCAATCTGGAACTTTCGAAATTCAAAATTATGTAATTAGATTTCAAGGCCAAAACAAAATTATTGCAAATCGGCAGAAAGCACATCATTGTTACCGAAAATGACGACCCAGTGGCCGGAGGTTTACATGCGCAAAGAAGGAAATGCCGGTAGCCATCGAAATGTGTATCCAAGCGCATCGTATCCTGAGGCACGTAGGGACATGATGATTGAGGAAAGGATCCACGATTATAGGATACGAGACGCCTACCGTTGGATGGAGGATCCCGATTCGGATGAGACGCAGTCATTTGTCAAAGAACAAAATAACTTCAGCAAACCTTTTTTGGAGAAGTCCAAGGAATGGGAGAAAATCCACAAGAAGCTGGAAAAGTTCTGGAACTACCCGAAATACAGTTGCCCCTCGCGGCATGGAGACTTCTATTATTTCTATAAAAACACTGGCCTGAAGAACCAAAGTATGCTAATGCAACAGAAATCGCTGGATGGTCCAGAGGTTGTTTTCCTCGATCCCAACTCCATGGCCTCCGATGGAACCACTACGATTAGCCAGAAGAGCTTCTCCGACAACGGGGCCTTCATGGCGTACGGAATAAGTGAAAAGGGCGCTGATTGGATTAAAGTACGTATTCGTAGAACCGTCGAGCGCACCGATTACCCAGAGACGCTGCGGAAGGTTAAGTTCTCGACCCTCGCGTGGACCGCGGATAACAAGGGCTTTTTCTACAGCCACTATCCGGATCAACAAGGCAAGGCGAATGGCATGGAGACAAATGGCTTGGAGTTCCAGAAGCTCTACTATCATCGTCTGGGGGAGAGTCAGGTCAACGATATTGTGGCGGTCGAATATCCTGAGCAGCCCGGTTGGCGTACACTGGCCTATATGTCCGATTGTGGAACTTATTTGATTCTTTGCATCTGCGCTGCCATTCACGGACAGATGCTGTACTATGCTAACTTAGAGCCTGGCAGGGATATCAAAGAGAAGTTGAGGGTGAAACCCATTTACGAAAAGTTCGACGCCGACTTTGACTTTATTACCAGTGAGGGCAGCAAAATGTATTTCCGCACCAACAAGGATGCTTCCAACTCTCGGGTGATTGTGATCGACGTGGAAAAGCCCGCTGAGGAAAACTGGACTACTTTGATCCCGGAGCACGAGACCGACGTCATTAACTGGGTCAAGTGCGTGAGTCACAATCAGCTGTTGATTTGCTACAATCGTGATGTGGCGCATATTCTGCAGTCCTTCGACCTATATAGCGGAAAAATGACTGGCCAATTCGGCCTGGAGATTGGCACCATTACCGGGTGTTCAGGAAAGAAGCAGTACTCGGAGATCTTCTACAGCTTCACCTCGTTTTTGATACCCCAAATAGTTTATCAATATGACTTTGCCAAAATCCCGGATAACCCGAAAATCCTGAGAGACATTAAATTGAATTTTGAAGGTTTCCACCGCGACAATTACCAGGTGCATCAAGTGTTCTACCGCAGCAAAGATAATACCCAAATACCCATGTACATAGTTCAGAAGAAAAGGGACAAACAGGTGCCGCGACCGTGTCTGCTTCATGCATATGGCGGATTTAATTGGTGTGTGATGCCTTCATTTGGGCTGATAACCACCATGTTTATAGACATTTTCGATGGGATTGTGGCCATTCCGAATATTCGCGGTGGCGGCGAGTATGGCGAGGCCTGGCACCACAGCGGTCGCCAGTTTAACAAACAGAATGTCTTCGATGACTTTCAGGCGGCTGCGAGTTACTTAATCCAGAACAATTATACCACCCAGAAGCAGCTGGCCATCCACGGATCATCGAATGGGGGTCTCTTGGTGGCGGTGAGCCTCAATCAACGGCCGGAACTCTTTGGGGCAGCCGTAGCCCAGGTGGGGGTCCTGGATATGCTGCGATTCCACAAGTTCACCATCGGCCATGCCTGGGTCTCCGAATTCGGCAACCCGGAGGAGAAAGAGCACTTTGCCAATCTTCACAAATTCTCGCCGCTGCATAATATACACATCCCCTTGAACTCCGGCGAGGAGTACCCATCCATATTGATCATGGCTGGCGATCATGACGATCGAGTGTGTCCTTTGCATTCGCTAAAGTATGCCGCCACCCTCCAGACGGCGGCCCACAATTCCAAGTTCCAGCACAACCCCATCCTCTTGAGGGTGTACAAGAAAGTGGGTCACGGCCAGGGGAAGTCCACTACGATGAGGCTCAGGGAGGCCGCCGATATAATCACGTTCTATATGAAGACACTTACCGTGGATACCATCAATCTGTAGCGTGGAAAAGAAGATAAGGTATTACGAAATTGGACAGTTGAAAGCTTTCCTTTTATATATTGGGAAAGATTTTTAATCATTCGGATGAAACTAAAGCAGCAATACTTACCTTTGTGGTTTAAATAAAGTATAAACTTTGGTAATTACCTTTTGGCTTGGTAACTGTGATCAAGATAAACGCTGATCGGGCCAAATAATTCTCGGTCGGGAGCTCCACCTTGAGCAAACATTTCTTGCCGTCGTAAATCAAATGTTTAATCAATTGAATTTAATTAGAGAGAGAATTAAAAGACAGAAACCACCGAAACATCGAGGATGTCATGGCGAAGATGCTGCCATCCTGAGCTGCTGTTGCCTGGGCCTGCTGTTGCCTGGGTAATCGCATGATAGTCGAGCGATTAACGCTCAATACGGTCGCTGAGCATGCGATGTGCGGGATTTCTGTGGCAGGGGCAGGTTCTGGCAGAGGGGCAGGGTCTGGCCGGGAGGGCAGAGTGGCAGGGAGACAGACAGAAGCTGCCAGAGGCGAACAGACCGGCAGCTTCTGCCCACTGACATTGCAGCGTTTGGTAGTTGTGTAATGTCTGCTGCCAACTTCAGGGTCCCAGCATGGGTCGGCCCCCGCCCTCGAGGAGCCGCAGGTATCCCGGCTATTCGGGCATTCGGTGCAGCAGTATCGGGACGACGCGATCGAAAATGGATTTGTATCAATATCGACTCACTAACATGATTCCAATAAATTAATATGCATACATGGCAGGCAGGCACACTGCATCGGCTGGTCGTTGTCCGTGCCGGGCCCTGGCAGCCCGGGGTTGCAGCTCGGGGTCTGGAGATCTCGCGATCGACATCGCAACACGATGATGCATGTGCAGTGTCTCTGAGTTGTGATCGTGTTAATGTAAATAATTGCCAGCCAGTCGGACGAGGCCCAGTCGTAAAGATTCAGATTCGAATGGGATATACAAACGTACGTATATTGGATGGCTTGGTGGATGTAATTAAAATCTCTCTGCGGCCGCTTCTCACTTTCAGTCTGTGGAGTTTTTTCCAAGATTCGTCTTGACTGATATGAAAATGCGCGACATACACGCAAGTCTGTTTTTCCTACCCCTCTCGCGTTTTTTTTCGGCAAGTCTGATGCTGACACTTCACGAGCTTGGCTTTGGGATTTGAGTCGCGACTTTCTGGGGATTTCGGAATTGAGCCAAGTTGTCGAATCAGTTGGCGGGCCGTCTAATTGGCTTACTCATTTGCATTAGGCCAAGTGAAAAGCTCTCGCGGCTTGGGTTGCCTTAATTGTTGGACTAGTCTGGGGAAAGCCTTCGGGGACTTGTTTTTTGATAGTTTGCAAAGCACTCTCGTATTTGTTTATTTTCTAGGTACGCGTAAAATGAAACTATTTCAAAAATGTAAATAAAAGTAACAAAACTAGTGTTATTTATCCTTAGATATATTCACTTACCTTCTTCGCAGCTCCAAAAAGCAATACAATTTCAGCAATCTGCTATCTTCGATGGAAACGGCTGCAAAAAACCTTCAACTTCGAATGAAGATTGTTGCACGTGACCCGAGCCAACAAAAGCCAAAAAAAAGAACCGTCCAAATCCTCGGATTCGGTTTGGATTGCCTACTTTACTTACTCGTATAGTGTGTCAGGCGAAGGCCCAAAAGGCTCCAGGTCGACGCGGAGAAGTCCCTGGCATCGAAACATTCTACTGTCCTCGACTTATTTATGGCCGCAGATGCTAAAGATATAGTGCCAGACGGGAACGAAGACGTTCAAGAACCGACTTTGCGTGGATTATTTTAAAACAGATATCGGCGGGCGATGGTGATGGCAGTTCACAGGAACAGCAACAAAGTTATATACACCTCAAGAAATATTCAATACAAAATAAAAGTCAATTTTAATTCGCAAAAATGGATTTCAAGGACACTCATTTTGAGTGTAAAGCAGAAACCTTAGTCGGTGCTGCAAACTTCAATTTCTGATATCGATGCATTACTGATTAGGAGTGCAGGAGTATTTAGGTTAAATTTAACTTGCTTGCCACAGAGTCACGCACAAGCCCAACCCCAACCCCAACCCCAACCGCGCCTCCGACCCGACCCGGCCCGGCCCTTTCTTCTCCTACTCATCCCTCATCTGGATATCTGGATGTACACGAAAACGAAGCACTGTAAAGATAGTTGTCAATCAGGGTTACCGATCCGCAGCAGACACGGCTTCAATCTTGTGCGTTTCGCCAAAGTCGCCATGTCATTATTTGTGGGAACCAATCCAGAGGAGAATTTCTTCGTGTATCATGCGGACCGGACTGAAGGCTGTAGACACTGCGCAAAATCGAAAATCATTACTTGAAATGCCCGAGTAAACGCGAGTCGCAGCAATCAATCAATCACGTCCACAAATCAAACATGTCAAACTCGAAACCCCGAGACCGAATTCGAGTCTTGAGTGGCTGCCACAATGGTGCACAGCACAGCACCCGGCATATGACATATCATCGGCCAACGGAGCGATTTGGTTTACATACTTTTTTGAAATCGGGCTGCCCCCGAGCACAGCTCGGTGGTTTTTGTATCTTTTCTATTTTTTAATACTCATTGGTTTTATCTGAAGTGCCCCTTCGAATAGTCAAGTACACAAATAAAGGTTAATGAGCTTTTTCCTACTCTCATTTTTGCTTTCAGGCGAGGTGAAAAGAATTTGCTATTTAAAGTAAGAGCTGGGTTTTTTTTTGTCAATTGGACTGAATGTAATGAATGATCTTTAGAACAGTGTTGCATAATTAGGAACCATTTCTTACATGATATATGTACCTTAAGGTACAAATGGTATATTAAGTTTGTGCAATGTATGTAATAGGAAGAAGGAAGCGATTCCGTCTCCATAAAGTATATATATTCTTGATCAGCATCAACAGCCAAGTCGATCTAGCCATGTCTGTTTGTCTGTCTGCCTGTCTGTCTGTATATATGAAGACGTCCTTCTCGGAGATGGTAGGAGCTAGAGGTGTAATTCTTTTTGCATTAGGTCCGTTATGTGTGCACGAAG
This sequence comes from Drosophila ironensis, assembly GCA_021223825.1. Taxonomy (NCBI): domain Eukaryota; kingdom Metazoa; phylum Arthropoda; class Insecta; order Diptera; family Drosophilidae; genus Drosophila; species Drosophila ironensis. The sequence continues at coordinate 604,855 of JAJJHQ010004201.1, read as the reverse complement.
GTCGGGTTTATTGTAAATTTTTTTCACGCCCCTTTCCGCTTTAGTAATTTGCATTAAACGGTATTTTCTTCGATAACTTTTATAATATAAGAGCTAGAGACCTACTTCTTTCTGCATTAGGCCCGTTTAACTTTTATGCAGATAACGTCAATCTCGGATTTTTGAGAACGTTAAGACCACTGATCGTTAAATGCGTACATGCAAAATTACGTCAAGATCGGACAAAAAAATATAGAAGATATGACCAATTAAAATTGTACACTCCAATTGTCACGGCAACGGCATGCCGCTTCACATGGTTGATAAAGAAAAGAGGTACATGGTATCTCGTTATCGAGAATTTTCTACTTGTTAATGTTTCAAAAGTGGAAACAATTCAGTATAACAGTGCAGCCAAAATGTCTTCCTTATCCTTGCAAATCGATGATCAAAGACTTTAAATTCGAAAAATATTTAAAAGTAGACTCCGCGTACAAAAATCGAAGAAGCCTACAAAAAATATAACAAAACGTTTCAAAAACCCCGACACAATACTAAAGAAAAGTAATATCTGTCGATACAAATGGTGTATTACCACTGTTATTTTTAATAAACGGGTAAGAAAAATAAACAAAAAAAAAATTATATCGAAGAAGCCTACAAAAAATATAACAAACGGATTGGGAACTTAAAAACGTTTCAAAAACCCCGACACAATACTAAGGAAAAGTAAGATCTATCGATACAAATGGTATATTAATATAAACGGGTAAGAAAAAAAAAATTGTATCAAAGAAAAAAATATAACAAACGGATTGGGAACTTAAAAACGTTTCAAAACCCCCGACACAATACTAAAGAAAAGTAATATCTATTGATCCAAATGGAGTATTACCACTGTTCTTTTTAATAAACGGGTAAGAAAAAAAACAAAAAAAAAAAATTATATCGAAGAAGCCTACAAAATACATAACAAACGGATTGGGAACTTAAAAACGTTTCAAAAACCCCGACACAATACTAAAGAAACGTAATATCAGTCGATCAAAATGGAGTACCACTGTTCCTTTTAATAAACGGGTAAGAAAAAAAACAAAACAAAAAATTATTTTAAAAGGTACTAGCTTTATTAAGAGGTTGTTTTTCGTTGAGGAAAAAGTTTCAAACTGATTATTCCAGCAAATGTATTCAGAAGGAAACCTTTTTTCTTACCAATTTCGATATTTTATGGAAATACAGAATTATATTCTGATTTTAGGTTTTTATATCAATGGTCACATTATATTTGCTTATCACAGAGGTGCATTGTGATTATCGAATATCAAAAATTTTCGGATTCACACTTGACTACATCATTTGTATGTCTTCCATATTAGAGAATGCTATCCATATTAGAGAATTAATTCAAATTTTTTTTCAAATGCAATTTATGGAATTTTTTCCAAATTTAGACAATATTGTTGAAATAGGTGTTTATCTTAGATTTGCTTATCTCTGAAAATGTAATACACCTATTTATAATTTGTTTTCCATTTAAGCAGTGCAAAATTATTGAAAATGCAGATATTGTACTCGTATATCACGTAATTTTGCTTCTCGCGAAAGCCATGTGACTCAATGCAATCTGCTTCAATGACGATAGATATTGTTGCTGGCCAAGGGTTCGCAGGAAAAGCTCAATGGTAATGACCCAGAAGGGGTCACCCGCCTGCAACGCCTGCTCCCACCGATCGCATTGATCTTTCACACCTTAACAGCCATGTAAGCATATTTTCTTACCCCTTTATTTACGCATCCCACTGCCACTTCCACTCGCGCTGAGCCCTCCTATGTTTGTGTTCTGCAATTAAATTCGTATTCTCTTACAATTGAGGCGCTCAAGTGGAATTTCCACGAATATCATGGATATGGATACGCTGACAAGCAGATTGAGATGCAGATGCCGATGCTGATGCCGATGCCGATGCCGGGTCTGTGGTTGAATTCTGGTCCGATTCCGATTCTGATTTTCAATCCGCGGCAGCTGCAATCGTGGCCAAGAGACTGTGTGGTTCTAGGCCCGTTTGTTGATATAGGCCTTCGGATACTTAGGCCTGGGATGGTGCGCGGTGCGTGTGTGTTTATATTGCTGTTGCTTGTTGCCGGTTTGTTGGCTGCTGATGTTATTTTTTCCCCTTTTGCCACTTCGGCTTGAATTATCACAATGCGGTGCTGGGGGGGTCTCAAGCACCGTGCATATCAAAATAATCAAATTTTTGATTGAGTGCAGTTAGTGCGTCTGTGTTTACACATTGTAGACGACGACGACGCTGATCGAGAGATCGATTCGAATCATATTCATTGCCCCGAGGAGCTTCGACATGCGTTTCGTTTTCAGCATTCAGCATTCAGCCTCAACTTTGGGTTTTTAGTTTTTCACTGTTCAGTTTTGTGTCCAATCATGTTGTTGATATTGATAATGACATTGATGGCATCGAGTTGCCCTGAGTGACTATGGGCTACATGGAGCTTCTCCGCAGCTCCAACTCGATCACAATCTTGAATGTGATCTCGAGTGCGAATGCATTCGATTGTTGTTTGCGCGGATTTTTGATTTCGAATGTTACCATGATGCCTGTCAATCCGGGTGAAATCGGGCCCAGTTCGACGGAATTGGATATTGGAATCCAGTCCCCTCCCAAAGCCCAATCCTCTGCACCTCCAGCTGTACGACGACTACGACGACGATGATGATATTGACATTATCGAGACACTTAAAAATTTGTCGGCGCACTCACAATTTTGAATCGTGTAAGCGATAAATACGCAAGAGCCAATGCGCAATGATATCTTCAAGATACACTTATGGTGTGGTGTGCGGTGTGGTGTGCTCTCGTTCCCCGTCTATTGTTTTCTCATCATTAGATATCCGATACACTCGGCTACGAGGCTCTTGGCATCAGGCTTGTTGGCCACCTGGAGAATCGGGTTTGATTGATTCGATGCACTTGGCATGGGAAACGTGAAAGTATCGGCGGAGCAAAATGAAAGCCAGGTAGTGAGGCCAATCAAATGGATTAAAGGATCTTTAACATTTATACAATCTCAGTTGAATTGTCAACAACCCCACAGCAACTCCAGCTGGAAAATGCTACACGAAACACAAACAATATGCGTGTTCGCCATAACTAACAAAGATAAATAACGCAAATATTGGCCTAAGCAAATAGTTTCGAATGCTGCAAAAATTGGCACGTTTAATGGCGTATGATCCGCACAATAGAATCAAATTGTCCATCAACAATTGAAGCAATTAAGCGAACACCCCAAAACCATTTGCCACATTGCCGACGACATTTTGACAATTGGCAAATGCATCGCATCGCTGCCCAGTCGCCAGTATCTGGGAGTAATTCGTCAGAAACAATGAAGGACGACAGCCAGCGCGGAGAAGGAATCAAAAATCCGAAAAACTGGCCAAATCAGAAACATATTTCCTTTGTTTTTGGCGCACGGCCCGAAGTGCGATGTTGCGATGTCAACTGCAACGTGACTTGGAACTCTTTGCGGTTTTTCTTTGATTGGCAATTTTTCAAAATCGTCACCATCTCGTCGCTGCCGGACGGGCACGCCCCAGGTCAGTCACACGCAGACCTACACTGGGAGAAAAAATGTAATTAACAGAATAGTGGACCTATACATTCAATGTGTTATGGGAAATTAAATGTAGGTACCCTTCAAAAGACTATATGCTTTTATAAATAGTTATTTAAACTTTAGATATTAACTCTTGTAATTTAAATGTTTTACATTAATCCTCGATATCATTGTATGGAACAACAACGAGCTTGAATCAGTTTGTATAATGTATTTGCTTAACAGAACTATTCTGGGTTATCAAACATATTTTTTCCAGATTTTTCCTGGTACAACTAATAAGCTATAGATTGAGAAATACTTTTTGAAAGCTGTGTATCTATAACTAGTATATTTCTCCGCGTGCATTTACACAATCTGGCAATCGGTTGGCGGCCTCGAGGTGGTTTTGGTTATTTATAATTCGGGGCGATTGATTGATGGAATCGCTGCAAAGTCGGTGACACTTGGCACTGAGGCAAAAATAAATAACCGAAGCGATGCTGGGCGAGGCATTGACAGCTGATTGCGAAAGTCCATTAAGGGACTCTGGACTCTGAAAACTGGACGAGGTGCTTGCCGCATATACATATGCACACCTCCGTATATACTCGTACGTAAGGACGGAGAGGGAAGTGGACTGCACTGGATCTGCATTGAGGTTTTGTGGCCATGGCAGCGGCATCAAAAGTGCAGTCAATCAAGTGAACCAAATTGGATAACCCCTCCTCCATCCCTTGGAAAAGAAAAAATTAAACGCAACGATTCCGTTTGGCATTACGATCCCAAAACCTCGGCTAACCCCCAACAATTTGCCTCTTTACGAAGTCGATTGGTGGGTAGCTGGTCCACCCAAATCAGACAACACTCGGAAGTTTTGTGGGGAATCCTTGGTCAGGATGTTAGCCTATCAGTGTCTGTTGCGGACAGGAAGCTTAATAAAGTGAATCAAGATGCTACATTGTTTTGGCTCTGGGTAAAATTTGTTAACTCTGATTCCACACATTCCGCTTTTGATGGCTGTCGGTAATGTTCAAATTAAAATTTTCACCTGCCCTGGTCGTTTTTCCAGTTAAATGATTCGATCATTGGAACTGCCTACACGGGTTTAGATAATTTCCTTTCTCCCAGCTTCCAAAACACTTAATTTATTAAGAAAATCTTAAATTTGCATGCACAACTGCAGTAAGGTATTTCATTTGGATTGCTTCTCCTGGCTAAAATTGCACAGAAACCTTTGAGTATAGAGTATCCAGGTAAGCGTCAATATTGTGACAAGAGATGATTTGTCTGAGATCCATTTTCCCTCTCCACTTCTATGATTTGGCCACTTGGCGCATCGTATGATGATTGGCAATAAATTGATGCGGAACTGCGAACTGAGTCAGCGGCTAAAAGCAAAATCCTTGACTGATGGGCCCAGCCATCGGATAACTGCAGTGCTCCATTATTGTAATTTGTTCGAAACACGGCCAGCTCCCTTTAATTACAGTGAATGATTTATGAGGCGGGAATGCACAGCAAATTTTCCAGCTAGAAAAGTGGAAATCCTGAAAGGAGGCCAAATAATTGCAGACATTTACAGTCCTGGGGAACACGCGCCTTTGACATTTACGACCGTCGCTGGACGGTGGAGTGCTCGACTCGTCTGTGACATGTGGAGCTGGACATACAGGACACNAAAGGAGGCCAAATAATTGCAGGCGAAGACATTTACGGTCCTGGGGAACACGCGCCTTTGACATTTACGACCGTCGCTGGACGGTGGAGTGCTCGACTCGTCTGTGACATGTGGAGCTGGACATACAGGACACGGACAATGGCAGTTAATGGTCATGATGCTCCAGCTTCAGCAACACAGATAACAAACAACAGCAGCAGAAGCAGAAGCAGCAGCAGCAGCAGTAGCGGCAGCAGCAGCAGCAGCGGTCACAAAAAAGCGAGAAAAATAAAACTAACTCACCGACGCTACATAAATTTCGAAACTACCCAGCGCAGAGTTTGGAGTGTCGGAATGAGTGCCACGACCCCCTCAAATGCCACACACATTTCACGCAGTGACGACATGAATCCGCCAACATAAACACACTCAGTGCAGGACGAAACCAGGACATCATCCCGGCCACACGAACGCACTAAAGCACACACGAAATATTAGAGGAGACTCGCACATGGGCAGGAAAAAAGCTAAAAACACATAAAGACCAAAAAGGACAACAAGTTGGAAGCACGCGGGAAAAAATTCAACATGATAAAGTAAGAGATACGAGGTCCTAGAGTTTTGAATACCCTATTATATGAGAGTGTTTCAAATTAGGTGAATTTTCATTTTAAAATGCAATCTTCAGACTCCAATTTGTGTTTATATACAATATTTTTTGGTAAATCAGACATTATCCTATCAATGAGCAATACTTGTCGCACCATTTTTTAATTAATTGGAAATATTGAGAAAGTATTGAATTATTTGTAATACCACTATTAACCCGTTTGAGGCTTAACTACCCACCACCATAAAAACACTTTCTTTGCGTGGGTGGACAAGCTGTAGCGGCATCATCGCAGTGGTAGCAGGAACAGCAACAGTTACAGCAACATCCTGGGGCATCCAAAATAGCGGCAGCAGCAGCAACAGCGCAGCAGCACCTAGGATGCGTAGATTGGAAGGGACCCCGGCCATGATACGGCATTCAGAGCCTGCGCCGGACAGGGGACAGGGGTCAGCAGTTGGGGAGGACGAGGTGGAAGTGGTGTTGCCGGAGTGGATGGATAGCTAGCTTGGATGGGAAAGAGCTATTTGGACGCAGACCTGTGGACATTGTGTGGCCTGGCGTGCAGCCGTGGCCAAATTGGTTGATAGCTTGAAAAACAGTTTTTGCACAGCTCCGTCAAATTGCATTTGGTGTGACAGACCGCAAAATGCATCATCACCAACATGACCGATGAGTGTTGTTGCTGTTGCCGTTGCCGTTCCCGCTGGCCATGGCTGTTCCACTTGTTGTTGTTGTTGTTGTTGATGTTTATATTTGCCAGAATCCTCTGCCCTTGCTCCGCATCAACTGCAATCTGCAACCTCGTGCTCGTTCCTCACTCTCATCCACATTGTCCAGTAATTTACGAGCATTTTTCGGCATGTCCACAGGAATGGGAATGCAATGTGTTGCCTGCATTTCACTTTGGTCACATGATGATGAGTAGAGAGGATTGCTGTCGAGGGGACTGGGGCAATAAAGAGCCATGAAAAGTGTTGCAAAAACATGGGTTAGATTCGCACACAGAGCGGGCGGGTGGGCGTTTGTTCCATACGGAGATCATTGTTGGAAAAGTGTTTTTGAGGTTGAACTTTTCGGTACACTATTTTTAGGCGATTTCTGGGCACGGAGTACATGGAGTACAGTGCCTCGGAGTGAATGGTTTCCTTAATCATTTCACATCTAGTTATCTAGTTTGCATTTGACATTCAAATGTTATTCATAAATCTATAGAACAACGTTAACTAAATTATTTATATTCGAATTTCTAAGAATGGGAAAGTCCAAACTGGTAATTGTGCGCACCACTCGGGCATCCAAAAATAGTGGTGTCAGCATAACTCGAATGGTGAAGCTAATAAGGCCTGCGGAGAAACAAAAAGTTCGCCAAGCGGTGAGTCTGACATGTGGGAATCAATTAAAAGATCTGATGCCAAGAATATTCTTTGCAGGATCCCTCGAACTGTGTAATCAGTTAATCTTTAAAATTTAATAAACTTTGTATACGCCCTCATTTACCTTATTGACATGTACATAATTGAGGCATTATAATCGCATTATATGGTTGTATATTGAATTGTGAGAATATTATTTGGTTTGGTCCCACTGTGCCTCGCCGTGGACAACGAACAACTTCATTCAGTTTCAGTTCACATTAATGCGGCGTGAATTAAGTGTCAAGGACATTTTTTGGTTTTGCTGGCAACGACGCAACATGTTTCAGTCTCTGGTCCTCTGCCTGCATGTCCTTGCACATCGCCGGATGGCTGGCTGGCTGGATGGCTGGATGGTTGGGTGGTGGGTTGTGTTATGTTTGTCATGTGTCCTGGCATCTGCGTGTGTATGTTTGTGCTTTGGGTGACCGAAAATGCGTTGCAACATTCAAGTAAGTGACGTAAATGCATCACGAACACAGCATTCGCCCCCAAACACAGGCCTGCACATGGCGAAAGAAGGGCATTCGGAGGGACAGAGTAAATCATCGTCATCATCATCATCATCATCATCCAGGATCGGGGGCACGGAAGGACATACACACGCGTACGCAGGCATCGGAGGCAGTTATGGCTGTCAAGATGAATGCCATATCATCGCCGCACCGAAAACGGTGTCAAAACGTCACCAACGGCGGTTCAGCCCTTCAGCAGTAAAACTGCAAACAGAAAACAGGACCTCCACTCTTGTTATCCGGATGAATTATGAGTTGTGCCCAGGTCGGGGTCCCCTCGGTTCGGAGGAGGAGCCGCTGACCCCCACCAATGGATGGGTGGTAGGTGGATGGCCGGCCAGCCAGCCACTGCATTCCACAAGCACCACAATCCAGGCAATCTGTCACTGGTCTCCCTGCATTTGTGGGAGCAAACTCCCAACGACCCACCGGCGAAATCCACAAAATTAAATGCTAAACGAAGACATTTACCATGTAGGACAACTGGGAACAGGGCCTGCTGCTGATGCAAAACGGATTGAGGTTGTTTATCTGGGAGGAGGGCTAAGTACCAAATTTAATGAGTCAGTCTTTAACAAAATATTTGATAGATACATTATTGTTGTCCAAAGAAGTGGTTGCAAACAAAAGTAGCTATCGATTTAATCGATAAAAAGATACTTTGTGTTATCCTTTGCCAACCTGTTTTAGGCCAAAATACTAACTGGCTTCTGTTTTCTCGTGGCCAAGATTTCGTGAGATCTCAAGTCGCACTTTGACAATCCAATTATATTCGTACACCCAACAACCCGGTGTAGATCCCGACCTGAGTGCAACGTGCCACTTGTAGCTTGCACCGGGCAACTGCGGCTGCGGCGAGTGGAATGCGTGGGTGCCTTATGATTATGATTACTGCTAACGATAGCCACGTTTCTTGTTGCGGCGGGGCCCCCTGGGGTTAATTGTATTGCCAATGCCTCGATCGTGGCTCGATTAAGCGATCAGCCTGTTAACCAACCTCCCCCCCGAAAGCCGGCTGGCTGATGGACGCATTTAGGGCGTATTTAGATCGGGCCCAGAAAACCTCGTGTGATTTATGAATACAATGGCCATAAATCAGACGAGAGCATGGGGATAAGTCAGCATCGGGCCGTAAAGTGGCGTCGTTTACACTTGGCGGCAAGTGTCAGGCGGCATTAGAAGACAAAGGCCGAGAACGGGGATAAAACCGAAAGTCTAAAGGTAATTCGAACCCATTAAGCCGACTGATTATCGTCCTGGCCACCGAACAGTTTTATTTTCTCCAACATTTTCGGTAGCACATTCCATTTCGCTAATCGAAAATTAATAAATGTCAACTGTTGAAGGGGACTACTGACTCTTCTCTCCACCGATTTGCCTTAATTGGTATTATTTTCTACCACTTTTTGTGGCAGCAAGGCTGCGAACCTTTTTTGTGTGCACTCGGAGAGGCAACTCTTTGATAGGGTGTCGTCGTCTGCGTTCAGTTTGGCGTGAAATGTCCGAGGGAATTACTTGAGCCGTTGTCACAATTGATGAACGAGCAGTAAATCGAGGCATGTGGATGTGGGTCTCGGTGTTGGATCGAGTTTCACTTTTAACCAATGGATTTTGCCCCGCAAACATGCAAATTGCAACCAGTTGGAGACGTATAAGACCGTACTACCAACCAGGAAGCAGTTAAATGTTTAAAACCTTGAACTCGAGCTCACATTAAATTCATAGCAAATTCCTTGGAAGCCATAAATCACAGAAATTTCTGCACGCTCTTCAGCAAAAACCCATAAAGCTCAAGGAAAGTGCTTTAAAGAAATAAAAGGGAGGCAGAATGCCATTACGGGAAAATCGATTATTGATTTCCTTTTTGCCCGTTTGCCCCGTTGCCGGAGCAGCCTAGTTTGTGCAAAAAGTGGGGAAAAAAGAAGCGCAAAGCCACACAAAACAAACACATCGAAACAGTGAGAGCGAAAGATACCAAGGGGGTACCAAAATAAAATAAAAAGCCAAAGGAAAGCGAATGCCGGCTGGTGGCTGGCGGCTGGCGGCGAACGCCAATGAAGGGCGAAATTGGTTTGGTTTTTGCATGTGAATTCCATACAAAAATCAACAAGTTGCCATTGGGTTCGATGAATGGGGCACGGACTCTGTGGAGTGGCCACAGAGGGGGGAAAGGGGGTGCTGAACGGGGGCTTGAACTCTGGGCCGGGCCAAAAGAAAGAGCCAAAGCCAAAGCAGACGGCAGGCAGACGCTCGCCTCGCTGCCAAGGCCCACACGCACACACAAGTTTGGGCAAAAAGAAGGTGGTGTGTGCCATCCACTCGCTCCGCTCTGTGGCAACATTAAAACGTGAAAAAATCGCTATTCGGAGGTTTTTGTGCCTCGCCAAGGAAATTCAACTCTGTTGGAAAAACAATTTTTCCTCAACTTTTTTTTTTTGTTTCCCCCTGCTGCCAGTCCTCCTTTGTTGTTGGCGCCGGGTGGGTGGTGGCTTGTGGCCTTTGCCACACGGCAGACTATTACGATATAATTCCCTGATTCTGATTCTGCTGCGGCCTTGTCCTAGTCCCACTTTTGTCTGTCTCTCGGTCGGTGTGTGCAAATCGAAGGACCCGGGTCGACCCCGAGCGAATGTGTAGGCATTTTCCGCCAGCAAAACTCTCCCACGAGTTTGTCAGGACGAGCGCAACAAGCAGAGGCGTGGAACGCTTTATTTTCTCACCTCCTGGCCGGCGGGGACGCAAATCGTTTGCCCCTCCGCGTGAATTACGATGCTTGATTCGTCGTCAATCAATCAAAGGCATCCCGAAACGAGCCCAAGGATCCCGCCGACCTTCCCGACACTCATACGCCCTGTGGCCCCGACAAAAAAAAGAGAGACAAGCGGCGCGTTTATCGTTCGCATCACCATCATCATTATTGTCATTATCATCAACGGAGAAACAACAGAGTCCCGGAGTGATTTCACTCAGATTGTTTAAAAGTTCTTATTAATAAATAATGTATATTTAAAAACACTTAGTAATATTATTACCACAAATATGGTCACGGCAAAATAAATTCAAAAAGGTGATAAGCTGAATTTTTAAAAACACAAAAATGTAAATAGTCCGATTAGAAGATATGAAGATATTATCAGACATATTAGTCCTCCTATTAGGTTTTAACCGGCAAACTGTGGCAAACTTTCCCACACTTTTCTCTTGCGTCTCAGGTTAATCCCCTTTAAAATTCCTGGACCACAACACACACCGCCCCTACGGTGCTCAATTGCAACTGAGTAGGACAGCTGTACAGAGACCGCCTTGTGAATTATGACACTTCAATTTTATTAATTGCCAATAAATCAGTTTTGCCATGTGGACGTAGTACCTATCTATAAAAATGAAGAAATTACTACTCAGCGCCCAGACGTTGAAGCGTTGCCGGGTAAGGCAGAGAACAAAAGCCACCGACAATCATTCAGTTTGCAAATTGGCCAACATTGAAACAGACAGGCTAAAGCTGCGAGCGAATTGGAACAAGGCTCAATGGCCCCGCCATCCTGACAGATCTTCCATCAAACGTGCTCTCACGTCAAACGTCAAATCGAAGAGGAGGCCTTGGCCAACGGACTGACGGACAAACGGACAGTTGGATGGATGGATGGATGGCAGGCAGGACAGGACAGAGCAGGGAAACTGGGTGAGCGGAAAGTGTTGTGAGTTATGACGAGGACGTGCGCAAGTTGATCCATCAAACTGTTCAAATCCGATGCCAGTGCACTCGATTTCATGCATTGAACGATGACTGCCAGCGAGGACGCCGACGACGTCACCGCTCATGACTGATGGATGGATTGGATAGGATGGCGGTGACTGTGACTGTGAATGTGAATGTGACTATGACTGTGGCCGACACGAACTGTGACTCTCCGACTGGGCTGACTGGGCCAAGAACCTTGGCCATGTCCAACGCCTGACATGACGAATGTCTCACGCTGCGGATAATTTGATTTGTCGATGCGAACGCGAATCCGCCAAACAAGGCGCATAAATAATATTAATTTTATTTCCTCCGCAAATGTGGCAGTAAACACACAGGGCCCCTTGTTTCTATCGCGCTGGGAAATCGAGCATTGGGGCAACTGACGAGGATTTAGCGGCTGCTTTTCCATGGGAATTTTGTTTGTCTGCTATCCCATGGCTTCATCATAAATACTAAGTAGTGGTCCCCTCTTGCATCAATAGTTTGAGGTATTTATGATGGCTGCAGTTCAGTGCGACTATCCTAAATATATCTATCTGTTTACCTACTCAAATTTACATACCACTAAGTATGTATATCCGGTTAAGTCACAATTATAATGAATTAAATAACAAGAAAATATGACTTTTGATTTGATTTCAATTGAATTGATGACTGGCTAGATAGTTATGAAGACGCTTTTCTTTGCCTTAATTGCATATCTGCCAAAAAAATGCATTACTTTATAGCCCTGAAAATTGAATTNAATTGATGACTGGCTACATATTTATAAAGACGCTTTTCTTTGCCTTAATTACTATTTAGCCCTGAAAATTGAATTTCCATAGAGTTACTATGCAACCACAGTTGACCCATCCTACTCCATAAAAAGAAGAGATCCCGAGCCCACTAATCTGGTTGCTATTTATTTCATCTGTCAACGGGGTTTAAGTTGAGAAGAAACCGGGGAAAAAAATAAAACTGAAATAAAAGAGAACGAAGAGGTTGCGAGTAGAGCTTTCCTTAATTTTGACAAGACGTAAAGTCTATTAAGAAAGTCAATCAATGTCTCTCAGGCGAGTTGACTTCGACTTTCAGCTCAAGTTGGACTGGCACTGGAGACCCGTAGACTGGAGCACTCTGCCTTGCCGTAAGGATTCGGCAGCCGGCGAAGGAGCTGCAGGATGGGGATGGGGACGGGGATGAGGATGAGAGCCTGGCAAGTAAAGTTCTGAAGTGACAGACAGACGGCGGGTCGGGAATCGGTGGGTGGAAAGTGGGAGTACCAGTGGCGGCAGTGGCAGTGACGTGTGGGTGAAGGCGTCGGCCACTTGACTGACAGTTGAACGCGGATGTGGACGTGCGATTGTTGCAAGTTGAAGTCCTGGACGTCCTGATTGAAACGCCAGGACTTCAGTGCGTGTGCGGCAAGGCCGCAAACAAAAAAAAAATTATGAGAAGGAGCAAAATGAATGGAATTCACTGCGCGCAGCAGAAGTTGCTTGTAAAAAGTTGACAAAATGGATTTCAAAAGCTGCCGGTGGCGTGGGGTCATTGGGGCTGACAGGGACAGGGACTGCGACTCTGGTGGATGTCCGACAGGTAAAAGTTTTCCTCTTTTTTCGCAGCTCCGTCAATTTGCGAAAGTGTTTTTCATCAAACAGGAATTAATTAAGATGCGCCGCCCCCAAAGACCCCAAACTTTGCGATTGACGAGCAAAAAAATAATAATTCTGGTCATTCAGGAATGAGTTCGTTCGGAAATGCCCCGGCTCTGGCACTCCATCCAGTCGATTCCGATTCAATCCAATGCCAATAATAATTGAAAATCATCACTCGAGATTTTGCTAATTATGTGGAATTATCATCTCAATTATTTATTTTTCGATTTCCATACATTTTTCCCATTCCGCCGTCCAGTGGCTTTCATTTTCCGGCTCTGTCTAATTACTTTTTTCCTCAGGTGCGATTATAATCAAAGCTTTTGAGGATTTGTGCCATCAAAGTCTCCTCGAACTTCTCAATTAAACGAATGCATAAATCATTGGGGCCTGGCACGTCTGCAGATAATTCCCAAATGACCCCCGACCACCACCTGCTGATGGAATCCACCCGGAATCGCACAATCGATGGGCATTAGAGTGCGAAAATGTATGCGAATAGGCGCCCAAACACCCACTCGGACACGGACAGGACACTCATAAATCTGTGGAAATGTTTCTAATTAAAAAAATACGCATATTCCATCATCATTCTGCTCTCCTGGACTTTGGCTCTTCGGCTCTGATAAAACTCAACTGAGATTTATGCCCTCATAATCCATAAATATGCTTTTACCCATCTCAAATATATACTATATGCATTAGTATCTATCTATGTGTGCGACTATATACCGACTTCGACTCTGCGATATCTTCATGTGTGGCATGTGCAAGATGTATGTCTATGTTATATGTATGTATATCTTCATAAATTTGCTCGCCTGTGCCGGTCGTGTCATTCCATGACGCGTTAATTAATAGCCACATCAACAACTTGCCAGCAAACATAAGAAGGTTGTCTCCTTCCCCTTGCCGGCATCTTGCCGCAAGCCGAATCCCTCGAATGACGAGTCCTTGGGGTATCCTGTTGGCATTCACGCCTCGCAACCTCGCAACCTGTCAATTGCTTTCCGCCTCGAAGTTGCGGATGCGATGTTCGAGTATGACTTTTATTTAGAGTTAAATCGTAATGGAAAATCAGGCTTTTGGAAATTTCTTGGTCCTTGTACTTCCGAAAAACCCTCACTTGTTAATTTTAAGGCCTCTTGGAGGGTTGACCATACACAGATGATGCCTTGAAATAATAAATAAGCAAATGATAAATAATAATTTGGGCAAATACATCAGAGGACTGGCCTGCTAATTGGAATTGATTAGCCAGCCCACAAGAAATCCATCCCCAAGCTTACGGCCCTCATTCCGGTCCCAATCACCAAATGCACGTCTCGCAAATTTATCTGCATCTATGGCATATGTGGCAAGGAACGGCAGCGAAACTTTTCCGGAGAGAAATAGTTGGTGCGCTGGTGAGTTGGCGAGGGCGTTAATAACAAATGTGCTTAATATTTGTGATCGATGGCAAGTGCTTTGTTTTATTTCCGAGCCAGCAAAGGCCCACGTCGAGGTCGGGGGCTATTTATTAGACCTCAGAGTTCCGGGGCCCCTAATAAGCAATATTGCATGGAGAGGCGTTGCACTAATCACTTCATTAGCCAAAGCAAAGGCTGAGCCTGGAAACAGGAGCGGTCGCAGCCACAGCGGCCCTGCCCCAGACATATTTATTTAACCTGCACAAATCACAAATTCATCCATCATCCTTTCTGCCAGGCAGGACCCTCTGCTCCTGTCGCTGGCTGAGTGACAGCCTGGCTGCCTTCGGGCTTTCCTTCCCGAAATGTTCTTCCGTCTTCATCATCGCCATCGCCACCATCATCATCATCATCATCATCGTCGTCGTCGTCATTGTCGTCGTCTTTGACTGACATTTGACTTCGAGGCTGACGAGTACGGCGACGATGAAAGCGACAAGTTCATTGTCCTTGCCCCCAACTCGACTGGGAGACTTCTTGTAATAAATCCGCCCTTTAGCCAAGCGCGAGCTCTCCTCATTTTTGTTTCCCTTCTTTTTTTTCGTTTGGGTGAGCTAGAGGATTTGGGAGAAGGACGCACTTTGTTCCCAATTTGTTTTGTTTGCGTATTTCCAAACCGCACTCCTTTTGCCCCACAATCCAGTGTCTGGGCGTCCTTTCGACCGGCGGGGGTGTTCGTCCCTCGTCCGTCTGGCTCCAAACTCTGTTTGGCAACTCTGCTGCATTTTCCTATTATATGTTATGTACGAGTATGTACGTTTATGGGTTCTTGAAATGTGTGCCGTTTCACAAAATTATTTCAATTTGGGTTAGGACTTAAAGCTCTGCCAGCGTGCTTAAAAGGTAGTTAAAAATCTAAGACATTATACAGTTCAGTGGTAAGGTTTTCTATCAGGCATTCAAAAATGGAATAAGGAATCTTCATTGTAATTTAATTAAAGTTAAAATTGGCAACAAGAGTGTTGGAATATTCAACTCTATAATAAACTTTAAATATTGTATGCCTATTGTTGTGGGGTTGTTGTTTTATTTAAAGTCATTGGGACGCCTCCTCCACATGACAGCTGCTGCCCCATTGCAGCAGAGACTGCTGAGACCCACACGTGCGATTTAAGGGGCTCTAAGTTGATATGCAAACCGACAATGAATCAATTGCCGGCTAAGGCCGGACGCATCGCACGCAGGATTGCTGGGGCAAGGACCAAAGCGCATTCCAAGTCATAATTAGCTGTTCATGTGTCACGCAGCAGCAGCAGCAGCAGCAGCAGCGGCAGCAGCAGCTGAGACGACAGGCGGCCGGATGGCAGCTGCTGCATCTGGGATGCGGCAACGCAGAGTGAAGGTCCTTTGCGGGGACGGAGATGTGAGATTTGGCGTCAACAGCCAATTTGGGGCATTAGCGAAAACCGTTGGCCAATTACTGTCAGAATGCGTCGACGCCATGGGGTTTTGGAGCCATGGAATGGACTGGGGCCACACGGAGGATTACCCCAGCCGAAATTGGCTAATCAAAACGCTCAGAGAGCATGTGCAATGGCAAAGCAATTGTCTGTTGATTAGAACGTGGAGATGGCCAAGAATAAAAGGGCAACTTCCCACTGCAACCCAATAAACTGGCCTGACCCAACGTGGACTTCGAGGTTTTCATAAAAATACTGCGAAACTTCCTTTTTTAAAGGCAAAGCTTGTCGCAATCCCATAACCAAATACACTTTGCTCTGTTGCCAGAGTGGTTCGTATAAATATTTCATCTTGATGCGGCTTAAAACTCTAGTACTCTGGCATTCTAATTACTCTAAAAGGACCTCAAAAAATCTTTTGTTTTGCCGGGCCGCAGCCAAATTAATCAGCGCACCCCAACATTCGACATTCTTATCGGGGAACGTCATCAGCAGAAGTGGCAGCGGTGGCTGTCCACAACAATGACACCGAGAACACATCCAGGACACATCCAGGAGCCCACCAAACAACAAAGGACCTTTTGCACGCACTCGCCAAACAAACGGCAAGGAGGAGAAGAGGACATTGGGGGATACTTCTCCATATCTGTCGTCTGCCTTTGATGTGCGCCTTTGACAAGTGAGTTGACAATGTCAACGTCATCAGTTGACAACCTTATTATGGTATTATGCGGCCTCAAATATATCTATACACAACGTATATATATTAATGCATGCGAGCCGGGTTTGTGTTGTCAGTGGTTATTTGTGGGAGACTTCGCTAGGCTTTTAGAGCTGATAAAGATTTCGGTTTGCCCGAAAGCGAGTGGCCAAAGGCATTCCCAAGCCGATGAAGTGAAAATGTGTGCCAAAGTCGAGCAGCATTTGTTAAATCAAAACTTAAATGGAAAAGCGAGCAGTGAATTACGGCAGAAAGCTCAATCAACTGATGTGGGTTGATTCCTCTGTGCATCAGTTGATGTGGCCAAGTTGGACTTCCATTTTTGCCCAGTGTAGCCACCCTCTCCTCAAAAAAACTTCTTGTCCTTCATCTGCCGCAAGCCCTGTGATTGACAGATGAATCAATAATTTGGTGCGGGCCGGTCCATGCCACACACACAAAACTAATTACATGACTCGAAACTTATGAATGATTTTCGTTGCCCACTCCCTCAAAGTGTAAATAGATGTGATGGCTACGGCTCCACACATTGTTATTCAAATGCTGTGGACGCCAGATGAAATGCGTCATTTCATATTTCGTTTCCGATGACAATAAAAATTCCATATACACAGAACGCGTATCCCTCATCAACACTGCGGTCTGTCTGTCAGCGACCATTGAGGCTTCAAGTGTAAGACATGTCATGTCCACTCCAATGTCCATTCTCGCATCGGCGATGGGATGGCCCACCCACCTATATGCGAGTGTGTATAGTACCCACATCCACGCCTGTGGGTCGCCGGACTGCGAGCACTCTCGTCCGTCCGTCACATCAAAAGCATCAAAAGTTTTGTCATGTCGATTGTGGATCCGCAGGCCGAGCCAGAGGAAAGTTTTTGCACCTGCCGTCAATACAAAAACGTTGACATATTAATCCTTAATAGAAATTTCATCGGCAGCCGCAGCAACAACAATGTCCGAGCAGTGACAGGAGAGTCTGGTTGCCGATTCGATGGACAGGCGGCGTGATGGAAAAGAATTTGAGTGGTTTTAATAAAAAATACAAAAAAAAGGGTAGGAAATGGAAGAAATGGGTTTGGCTTACTTTTGGCCACATCAGAGTTCATAAAATTGCAAGGTATACACACATTTTTAAATGTNTTCATAGACGCATTGAAATAGCATTTTTTTGGCACACATTATACTTGTATTCGTGGTTAATTTTTGATCGAAAAATTTAGTAATATTCTGCAAAATATGACGTCAACACGTCCTTTAAGCTGGCCGCCCATCGCCACTCAAGTTTACCTTCTGCTCCTTCACACTTCCCCTCTAAATCAATTAATAATATTACTCATTTAATGTTTTGAATCGTTAAAACATAACATAGCATTATTTTTCTAATACTGTGTATATTTTTTGTTTGTGAATAAAAGCTAACCTCTGAAATATTCGCCTCAATCAAACCATGAAAACACTACGACGCGGAATAAAAAATTAAGAATATTCCAACTGCCCCCTTTAATGAACTCAGTGAACGCTGTCGGCTGAAATGCATATGTTCGGGTCACGGACTAGGGGCTGGGGTCTCCGGACAAGGGACTACGGACAGCGGACTACGGACAGCGGTCTACGGACAGCGGACTATGGACAGCGGACTCCGGAGCCAACTCATTTGTCGCACCGCACCGAAGTGCGATTGACAAACTGTCAGGGAATGCATTTTGCTGGTTTCGCTGTGGCCTGTTCTCCCCCCCAGGACCTGGATGAGTGCAATACACCAGCGGATAAAAGAGTATAAAAAAAATGCAAAATTAATTGAACAATTTAAAGGCATTTTTTGTTGCTTGCCGGCTGTCGGTGAACTGCTGCAGGCTGCCAGGGTTGGCCGTTAGGCTAGTGGACATCGCTCCTGTCAGTGTCAAAAAGACATGACCGAACATTTGGCGAGCGAGCGAGGCGGGCGAGGCGAGGCGAGGCGAGACGGGCAAGCGAGTAAGTGAATGAGTGAGAGATTGTTTTATTGATTTTGCATAATAAAAATGTCACACACATGCACACACACAATACGTGAGCGTGTGCAAGTCGACAATACAGCAACAATAAATTAATTAAGCCGATAGAGACAGTTTAATGTCATTTAATAAAATATTGACGTGTCACTGACGCTGACGATGACACAACACACACACACACGCTCACATGGCACACTAGGCAAAGCCCGTAATCTATGGGGACGCCATTTTGTTTTCGTCCTTTTTCCGACATTGATGTCTGATGGGTGTTAAAATCAATTGACGAAATCAATTGGAAACGGCGGTCAGTCCACAGCAAAGGGCGTAACAGTCGAAAGCGGATGTTGATTGATTGACAGGCGACATATTGGCAACCGTTAAGCTCGTCCCCCTCCCATCTGTATCCCCAAGATTGATGACCCTGCCCCAAAATTGCAGTTGCAGTTCCAAGGACACAGGCTTTGTTGCATTTTAGGATATTCGCATTGCATTCCAAATGCATCGAATGCAGACTGTGCCCGAAACAAATTTCGCATAATGAAATGTTAATTTTGACACGTCATTAATATATTTTGTCTGCCCGCCGCTGGCCGCGGATAAACCAAACCAAACCAAACCAAACCAAAACCGACCCACTCGGGGCCGGAGCAACCTCAACGTTTTGGCGGAGGCTCAATTGACGTGCAGCGATGTCGTAATTAGTTTTGACGTTTCTCGTTGCACAAATTAATTTATTTGACACGTCCGACGCGGCGGTCATCGGCAATTGACAATTGACAATATAGATAAACCCATACACAGAGAAATATGTGCATATACGAGTGTATGGCGGAGCATAGTCGCCATAGTTGCCGTGTGTCTCTTACGGTTTTTCAAATGTCATATTCGCTGAATGTGAGGGCATTGCTCTGAACATTTGATGGGATTAATCATTAATGACAATCAATACCAAAATTGAAAGTGGCCTGTGCAAATGAATAAGAGTCGAGCCCATGGGAAAACACAGTTTATATGGGATTACGCAGGACTTGGGTAGTGATAATTCAACATGGTTACAAAACTTATGCAGGTCAAGAGGCAATTTAAACTGCTGGGTGAAAACCTGAAGACCATATTGCACTACCATCTTTTCCTATATAATAATGCTGCAGGGCCGGATGTTCATCCACAGCCACCACCAATGGTCACTGCACTCGGTCCCCGGCCTTCCACGTTGAGCTGCTTCATTTTGGAAGCTGAGCGGAGCCATCAGTTGACACTTTGCATCTTGTGCAATCACCAAATATTGTCGGAGAATGTCAGCGTAGTCGTCGGCGACGTCGTCTCCGCCGTCTCCGTCGTCAGCATCAACTTTGTATCGAAGTTTGCACACAATCAGTAAAATATTTTGGCCAACCCTTCGGGGGACGACCTCGTTTCTTTCCTTTTCGTCTTTGTCTGCTCATCGCAGCTCGGCTCTGCTGCTTCCTGACCTCTGACCTCCCAGCACCGATGCTGTCCCCGTGCCCTGTGTGCTTGTGTATGTCCTCTCCAATGTTTTTCTTATCCTCCTTTTTTTTTCCGTCCCTGCACATTTTCCGTTTTTCCTCCTTTAATCTTTTGGCTCCGGCTCGGGGGCTGGGTATTCTTTCTTGGCCATTCCAATGCGCTTCCTAGCTGAGGGCAAACTTTTTTGGCGTTTCATCTGCAGCACATCAATTTTTGTTGCTGACGAGCAAAAGTTGCAATGGTCGAGATCCTGCCACCCAGCCAGCCATCCTACAGCCCCTCGGCACCTAATGTTGCCTCACTGTCCCAATGTTATTTCTAGTCGGGTGGCAGGTTGTCCGTCCGATTGTCCGCCCTCTTGCTGATTGACGGCAACTGACAAGTTTCTCTTCGACTGCGCATTGACTTTTCTTTTGCAGTCGTTGCATTTTACGAGTATGTGTGCTCCAACTTTCCTCCGCTTTTCCGTCCCTCTGCGGCGCTCTGGCTCTAGCTCTCGCTCTCGCACTAGAAGCTCGCATAAGCAGAAAGAAAAGCATTTCAGTAAATTTCTAATCCTTAAGTATATATGGCAGGAAGCGTCAGCCGACAGATGTGTGTCTATCTCTGTCTCTTGGCCCGTCTTTGGCCCACGTCCCACATCCAAGCTGCCGTTGCCTCTCTTGGGTTGCATAACTCGCACTGAAAACAAGCGAATGCCGCGGTATCCTTGGGCAGGATCAATTTTCTAAAATCAAGATATCTTTGGTCATCAATTTAATTGAAATTAATGCATTCTTCTGGTTGTTTAACTATGAATGTAATAACCGATTCCTAAGTCAGGAAATTGGTCAACCAAAAATACAAATTCTCATATGTTGTATTGCCAACTCTTGATCTAGAGTTGAGTGTGCGATACCCAGAGCTATAGCCATTTCTTAGTATCAAAGAATATATTTTCAGTGTTTATTTAATACAGCTAAACGGCATCTGGGCTGGGGAGCTGCTGGTCATTTCGTCAGTCACTCTGTCAGTCAGTCAGTGGGCGCGTAGGCGGCGGGTGGTTCGGGTGCTTGGTATTGGGTGTTGGGTGTCTTTGGGGCTGACATTGTCGGGAAACAACAACGAGCCCGGCCGGGTCTTTATTGCATTTTGGCGACAAAACTCCTTGGATCTCGTCGTCGTAGCTTTCGGTTCGTCTCCGTTTGCATTTTTTGTTGCCTCCGCCCTGCTGGCTGGCTTTCTGCAAAAAGGATTTTGCATGTTTCTCTGACAACTTCTAAGCAAATTTCTTTGAAATGGACAATGCTTGTCTTACTGGATGGACTCAACTGAACGCAACTGAAGTGAACTGGATGGACTGCATGGACTGGATGTGTTGGGGCTTATTTGCAGTTTCATGTACAATTTAGGATTACTTTCTTGCCGCCTGATGAAGCTGTGTCTTGCCGGCTGCTGGCTAGAAAGAGAATTCCAGAGGAGAAGCAATTTTCTCAGCGGCTTTTTCGGGCTAAACCCCATAAATATATATTTTTTCCTTTGGCAATTTTGCGCCAACCTCAACGACTTTTCTGCGCTTTTCCCTGCACTTTTGCAGCACTTCATATCTTCATCAATCAATGCGCGCAGACGTCTAATGAAATATACATAGTTCGAAAGATGAGTGTGTCTGCAGCTGTAAAGAAATGCGCTGGCATCCTGTCGCTGCTCAAAAGAAACAGCAGCAGAGCATCATAGTTCAAACCTCAATCCCCGTCGCCCAGAAACTTTCGAAAGTTGGACGTGAACTAACGCCCCCCAAACTCCTCGGCGCCATTTATATAGCTTCAACCCATAGAATCGGACGCACAACAAATAGCGCATCAGTCAAAACTGTTTTTGCCTGTCATCGGGAGACGTGCCACGTCCAGGCAACGGGCAGTGCATTTTGAGGGTAAGAATAGGGCGTAATACTGGACATGAAACGGTGAGGGATGTGCCACCAGTTGGGTGAGAAACTTGAAGTTGACCCTCGGGCCAGGGCTTGGATACAAGCTGTCAAACACCCTAAAGCAAGCTTGAATGTTTTAGAATTCCTAAGCTCTACTAAAGGTTAACTTAATTGGGTAAATTTATAATATTTGTTATGATATTATCACATTTTCGAAAGCATTTTTTGTTATAACATATATTTTATGAGCAACAGGCTCCTCTAGTCGGTGTCCCCCTGATCGCGCCGCTTCATCGATGAGAGACTTGTCAATGAGGAAGCTTCTGGGATGAAGAGGCAGCCAGGACGCAACCGAGGTCGGTGAGGGGGAACTTTGGTTCAGTGTAAATGGTACATCTCAACATGAAACAAAATGTCGAACAAAAAAGAAGGGAAATAAACGGAAAAAGGAGCCACGTCAGACTAATCCTTGAGCCATCATATTACAGCATCGCATCGTCTGGAAGCCACCAGAGGCTCCTCATCCTAGAATCCCAGCATCCATCCCATCTAAGAACAAAAATCTTGTGAATATTGTGCAGGACTTGTGCAGGGCTCCTCCCCGAACCCCCACCATTTCTGTCATGGAAGCCATCAATCGTTTTGTTGAAATGTGCAATAAAAGAAAAGTCATGAAAACTTTCTGCGCTGCTCGCAGATTTCTTTGGGACGCGGGGAGGCGGCGGGTTGGTAGGTGGATGGAGTTAGTTGCCTAATGCCTGCGACAACATGGCTAGGGCCAGGATTTCGCCCAACTAAGCCCCCCGGAACACTCCCCATCCCCATTCCGGGATGTCCTCAATTTCGCTTGCATTTGACAGCAACGTCGGCGACATTTGACGATTGACGAGGACGTCGAAGACGTTCGCCTCTCCCTGGCGCCTCCTTAGACATCCCGCCACTACCACACCACCCACACCACTTGTTGTTCTTGCAGCCAACTTTGTTGCTGCGTAGTGGTAATGGCCAAGAGTTCAGTCGACTCTTTGGAACAGAACGAACAGGAGCGCATTTATATTGCTTTAATATTTGATATAGAAATTAAATACAATTTAAATAAAGACTTTGAGGCCCTAAAATATTCACTAACAGGCCCTCAAAATGTTTCTAAAAACCATATCATTTCCATCAAAACACAATCCACCATTCAACGGTCCGCCCCTGATTTTCTGATGATGTTGTCCCACCTAAAGCGAAAAACTAAAAAAAAATAGAGGAAAAAAGGCTGGGAAGGCCCCCGTCTTGGGTCAAACTGTCGTTCGCACGTTGAATTGCGGTCGGGAAGCGGAGTGGAAGTGGGCGTCCGGATCCCGGATCCTGAATCCTGAATCCCGGACCCGGGGTGGTGGCCGGCAGTGGCCTTCTGTATTCGATTTGCTTCTGGCCGTCGGTTGTTGGCTGCTGGCTTGGTGCCGACTTGGGGATGGAGTTGCTGGGCTGGCGTCTTAGTGTCAGCGGCCGAGCCGTGACTGCACATCCCGGCTCCTTCCACACACACACACACACACACTCGTTATTTCTGCAGGCGACAAGTGCAGTGCAACCGGGCCCCCTTAGAATCCTTGCAACCCCCTTTGCTCCCGCCGGATGGCCTGCCGCTGGCTGTGAGTTTTCTTTGGTTCACGACTCGCTCTATCAATCCGCAGAGCGCATTGAACGACAGCGTCAGGATTTTTGCAATTTGAGAAGTTGCTACGTGACATTTCAATAATTTTTGAAAAGTTTCTTACTGTTCTCCACCTTCCCAGCGCCACTTTTTTCCGGGGACAGGCCGCCAGTAATGCACTGTCAGGAATATATTCAATATATTACAAAATTAAACTAAATAAGCTAATAGTTAAATGAGTATAAAAGTATAAAAGGCAAGTATAAATAAATTGGATTTTATTTTAGATGTTCTTGTGGAATCCTTTTTTAAAAATTCATATCGTAAAAGATTTTAAATCAAAACATTAAATAAGGAGGGTTTCTGATGTCTGACTTGTATGTTGATAAATACTCGAATAAGTTATTGTCTATAGAAAAAGTTGTAGCTAATTCCATTACTGTATAGTTTATTATTATTATTGGTAAATACTTATTGAGCATCTTAAAAACTTACCTTAATTTAATCCCAGTGCACCGCCTTCTGCCTTGTCCTTGGACATAAAATCGAAGCCCGGCCAGGCAGGATGTTCCATGTGGTTTGGGTTCACTTCAGAGCGTTGTTATTGGACGTAGTTGGCGTCGCCGGAACTAGGAATTTTATATTCTGCAATTTTCGTGACAACGTCATTTTGTCCACGACATTTCTGCCTGATGCGTCCCCGTCGGAGCCACGTCCTTCGTCGTCCGTTCTTCGTCCTTCGCCCCGCCAGTGACCAGCTGCACAGTCTCCCCGGTTACCCGGTTACCTCGCCGCCCAGGCCTTATGTAAGAAATTTGTTGTGTGCATTAGGAACTTTGACGCTTCACTGGATAGCTGTCAGTGGGGTTCGTCCTGCGTCGGGTGCGCTGGCGCTGGCCTTCTCTGCTTTTCCCCGTTCGTTTTGACGTTTGAATTTTGATGCTCCGACAGTTTATTCGATTGTTTTTCTCGCTTTTCCTCGCCGAAATTACGGAAGTGCAGCACCAGAAGTCATCTGCCGCCGTCATAGTCGTCCTCGTCGTCGTCGTCGTCGCATCCTTTTAGCCTCCTTGTCCCATCTGGTGCCGGTTACGTAAGGAGAGAAAATTGCTGGCACAAATGACGCCCGGCCACCCAAAAGCCAGGGTCTTGGTCTCGTGGTCCTCTGTCCTCTGATGCGCCATGCTGGCCGGCCATCTTCATTTGAATTTATTTTTATTGTTTTGCGCAACTTTCAACTTTTACAACTTTATCAATATATGAATATAGATGCGCGACCCAAAGCTCTGCTTCCGCAGCAGTGACTTTAATTATGGAAATGCTGCACAATCAACACAATCGGCTGCCTGATGATGATAATTCGTTGGAGGTGTTCGGTTCGAGGGCATTCAAATAGTTTTTAAGGTATTTCTAAATTTCTTGGCGGAAAGTTTTCGTTCTCGATTTAGTAATTGGACTGCGGATTGTTAATGGCAGTTTTAGGCGATGGTAAACGTTAAATATATATAACATTTATTTCTACTTAACATTTTTAATGTACACCTTTACATATTTTAAGCATTTATAATATTTATAGAAACTAAAACATATTTGTCCGGAAGATCAGTCTTCATAAACGTCGCCTGCCTCTGTAAATAGAAGACTTTCTAAATAAATGTGAAAATTATGCATTTGCGCACGGCTATAAATATGCCTGTAGGTGCACAATATCACTTAAAAGTAAATAAAAGTAATATCATTTAAATAATGCAAATGTTTAAATTGTAACCTATAATTTTTATGATAGCCTGTGAACGCTTGTTTTAATTTTCAGATAGATCCATAGACAATTAGCTTGGAATTTAATAAATCAATCATTTTAAAAATATTCCAATACTTATTAAAACGTTATTTTAAACTTTTAAACTCGCTATTTTCGTATCATTGAAGATATGTAACAAATCAACCGTTCATAGTCGATCGTTTCATGGCATGTTGTTGGAGAAACCAGTGTGTTTATTGTTTAGCTAAATACTCTCTAAAATATGTGTGTCTGCATTATGATAAACATTCTCCTCCCCTGCTCCCGGATAGCCGCCATAAATCCAACGCCCACGCAGCTGAGCTCAGTTCAGCTCGGCTCAGCTCACATTTTGCTGGGGTTTTCAGCTGAGCAGTCCATGTCCGGGGATCAAAAATGGCATGGCTATGGATGGCTATGGGGAATGGGGACTGGGGGGAGCTGCAGCAGTGGCTGTTGCTGGAGCAGAGAACAGGGTGCCGGTGCCGGCAAACTGGTGAACTGGCTTAGCTTGAAGCGCATTTATTATTTGATTATAAACAGCAGCGAGCAGCGAGCAGCGGCGAGTGTCGAGCGTGGCCATAAAAATCACCTACTGACAGATTTATTACACAGCCAGTTGGAGGTTGCAAGTTGGTGGGGGGCAATGGCAATGGCAACGGCAACGGCAACACCAACCTCTGGCCGCAGTGTTAAGCCGAAACGAGAACCGAGAAGCGAGATCCGAGCACCGCCAATGAGGCCGCTTTGACAACAAACAGATACGCCAGCAAATACAAAAGCAAGGCAACATCTCCAGTCCAAAAGGCCGGGGCAACTACGGCATCCTGGTGCTCTCATCATCGTCATCATCAGCAGCTCCGCTGACAGCTACACGGCAACGCCATCAGTGTAATCAACTTGGTGTCGAGCGTGGAAGTGGCAGTGGCAGTGGAAGTGGATGTGGCGGTGCCAATGGAAGCGGTTTCGCTGGCCAAAAGGCCCGACCCGGTCTCTTTATGGGTGGCATGTGATGCCTCCTGTGCGATTCCCGACTAACTTTGCCATCGCCTCCATCACCGGTCTCAAAAACAAACTGCTTGCCCTCATTAAGCTGCTGAAGCTCCCAACACCACAAAAAAATGTAGATGCAAAGTTGGAAACCTGGGCAAATCGAATGAGGAGTGCCCTAAGCGGTTGGAAAAACCTTGCTAAATTTGCAACAATTATCTTAGCTAAACTATAAACTCGTATATAATTTAAATCGCAAAATATTTGTAATTATTAAACAAACAAAGCGCTGAATTTATATATAGAGAGCTGCCTTTTGCGACAACTCCTCACCATGTAGAGCACAAAGACATCCGACGACTTTTACCCACAATCAGTGTTGACCTCGGTCAAACCCCTTCGAGTCCGCCCGCTTCCTTGTCCAATTCAATAGCCATCAATGGCGACGGGTTGCGTTTGTTTAACTGCAGAAAGTTTGTCCACCATTGCCGGGATCCGGCGAGCGCGCTGTTTTCCATGCTTGACATGGTAATGCAGGAGGATGGATGGATGGGTATGGGTATGGGTTTGGGTTTGGGGATGGGGCATCGAGTGGAATTGGCCGTGGCAGTGGAAGTGGCAATGGCATCCCAAAAGTGTCAAATGTGTTGTGTGATTTATGCAGTCAGTCGCATGATTTGTTTGCAGTCCGTCTACTTTTCGTGTTTATCTGCAGAAAAATATGAGAAAGATAAATTGACGACGTCTCTGGCAGCCGCAGCCGTAGCAGCTGCCACCGGAGGATGGGGACCAAAATTCGCAATCAGTTGTTGGCCAATTTTCACAGGGTAACTTTTACTCCTGTCGACGGCATTGGCGGCTTTCATTCGTCACCTTTTCAGCG
Organism: Drosophila ironensis; assembly: GCA_021223825.1. Lineage (NCBI taxonomy): Eukaryota > Metazoa > Arthropoda > Insecta > Diptera > Drosophilidae > Drosophila > Drosophila ironensis. The sequence goes on along the minus strand of JAJJHQ010004201.1, from coordinate 577,394 downwards.
GGATTTCTCCATTCGTGTAATTTATTGAAGCGTCTCTCAGGCCAAATTAAAACTGTATCTTGATTTGTAGTTACCCCAGAGATTGCGTTGGTTTCAGGGATAAATATGTTGAGGTTCTTATGTCTTAAGCTAATTATCTGTGTTTGTGTATATTTCTAGTGAATTTTAGGGTAATAAATGGGAAGCTTCAAAGCTATCCTATGAAAAGTTTTCACTTCCTTGGCTCAGCAATTTCCTGCTTCAACTTTTCGTGCCACAGGCATTTCCAAATGAAGACCATAATCAAGCGCTAATAACCTCATTTGTATGTTCAGGCGGGCCATTTACTTTTCATTTAGCAAGCGCTAAAAGTCCGCATTTGGGTCTGCAACCATCCAAGCAACCATCCGGGCCACGTGTCCAGGTGTCCAGTGTCCGGTGACCATATTGCAGAGAGACTAGCTGGCTGGACGGACACTCATGGCTCAGGCCATAACTTGCGTGAAACATGTTAATAATTTACAATTTGGTATTCATAAATAAAATGTCATCCTGACTGCACCAACGCCGCCGCCGCTGCCGCTGCAGCAAAAGCCACGGTCCGTGTCTCCATCTTCAACTCGGGTAAGGGTAATGAGCGAATGTTGATTGAGGTTATATTTCATGGCAAATGGGTGCCATGGCTGGCTGGGAAAGTCAAGTCGCTGGTCGCCGCGCTCGTCGGTCTCCGGTTGGACTCAGCTCTTCCCCTTGACGTTTGACACACCGCACAAAAGTCTTGGTAGTGCGATAAATTTCTTGAAAGTCTTTTACTAACAAAACGGGGTTGCGCCTGCGCATTGGATTAAGTCCCCTTTCAGGCTCAATGCGAACTTCCCATGGCTTACTGATTAAACACCGACCATTTGTCGTCGTTTATGGTGATTGTTTGAATGCTCAAGCTCTGGTAGTGTTTAATCAGGCCACAAAAAATCGCATCCTCCCACAGAGCCAAGTTTCTGCCGCACATAAAAATTCGATTTAAAGGTGTACAAATAATATAAACATGTATCGCTGACAAGCCGACAGTTCTGTTGGATAATATTACACTGAAAAAGTGCTGGGGAATTTGGCAGATTGTCAACGTTTTTCCAGCCGTTGACATTTAATTGCAAACAGATACATTTTGTCAGCGACTAGGAAGAAGTCGCCCTCAGCATCCATATCTGCATCTGGATTTGCAGCTGTATCTGTGCATGCGGCTGTCGCTCCATTTGAATCTCATTGCCATTTTGCGCATCCGGCCGTAGGAGAAGCTGGCAAATTAAGTGGGTGACGCGAGATGTTGGGGGATCCGAATTCGCACTCAGTCACTGAATGGATATGGAGATGGAGATGCTCGACGACAGGCAGATGCAGATACAGATACAGATACAGACACAGATACGAACTCAGCTGCAGATGCCGGCGTACTCGGGCATCCGTGAGATGTTTTTCGCGTGAGAAATGCGCAATTTCTGTTTATTTAATGCCAATGCATTTCGAATGTAAACGCCGGCGTGGCAAACGCCATCAGTTTTCAATCACGCACCGGATTGCCCTTCCTGCCGCCAGTTTTCCTTGCCGCGAAATTTACTGCGCACTTGTTGCACTGCTAAATCACTTGGCAACTTTTGCATCTTGCGGCTCGTGATGAGTCCCGTGGCCCCCAAAGTGGTGTCAACAGATCCCCATCTATCCACCAGCCCGCTGACTGATGGCTTGCTCATCCGGAAATGTTTTTTCACTCAACCACACGGCCGCAGCCAAGTGGCAAGCGGCAAGCGGCTTGAAAGCAACAAAGCGTCTTTTGTCAACTGCTGACAAATTGGGGCCTCTTGCTGTTTTTGCCACAAAAAAAAGAGATGCTCCAGAAGCCCTGGACGGACACACGGAACCGTTCTCAACTTTCTCCGCAGAAAATATGCAGCTCATCAGAGTTAATGAAAAAGGCCAAGGCAGTGGCACTTAATCTCTTGCACCACTGCAATTTACTGTAATTTACTAGTTTTCTTGGCATTTAATATATGTAGAAGGTTGATTTCCTGGAAATGCTACTAATTTAAAAGGGAATAACACACAAATCAATGTGGGAAATATAAGATTTCCAATTAAATACATCAGATTTATATTGATTTGTTATTATGTTATTTAACCATTTAAAGGAAATTATAAGTTCACTTATTTAATGGCATTTGCCATTTATGGATACTTCTGCTTTCGAAGGAATGAACATATTGACCTAGTCCTCCCACCTATCGCAACGAAATCTCCATGACGCCAAAAACTGAGACCCACGATTTGCAATTTGCATTTGAATTGCTTGCAAAATGTTGTGTTCAGGACCTTGGACATGGTGATCAGAGCCACACGCTGGCAACAAGTGTTTCCTGCTGCCAAATCCCTGTTCTCCGTCTCCCTATCCATGTGGCAGTTTAGTCTCATGAGCCTGCTTTGAAGTCGGAGGCGGTGTTGGAGTCGTGGGTGCCACTGCAACTCTTTTGCATATCGCAACGTGATTCGTGTTCCAGCGGCTGAGGCGACAAATAGACTTGTTTGGCCAATTCCCAGACGCTAATGATGCATTTTCGATGACGCCTTCGTGCGCATGCAAATTTTCACCGCAGCCACCGAAGCGTAGCGGATTACACAATCATAATATTTCGGTGGCAACAACGTTGGCGGCAGTGGCAAGGGCTGCGGCAGGGCAGGAGCAGGGGCAAAGTGTCAGCGGCACATAATCACAACTATCAGTAAATGCGGCGTACGACATTTATGACACGATACTGAGAGCTGCTCCGGAGCTCCGAGGCAGCAGCCAACAGGGTAACATAATACGGCTCATCATCTGCCAGGGGCCATCGCAGGCAACCTCATCAGTTTCAGGCTCCTTTCGCGATGCGAGATTGTCAGCAGCCAGCAAGGGCATGTGCCACGTTCCCCAGCCCAATCCGCTCCACCTTGATTCAAGTACATGGCCCGCAAAAGTTGATTTTCTTCTCTAAATTATAAAACAATTTCTTGGCAAATGAATTTTATATCATAAAATTGTATCCTACATTAGATAAAATTATTTAAACCAGCATCAAATTCACTTAAATCACCTAAGATCCGATATTTTATACATAAATTTTATTGATATTTTCATTTGAATGGGATTATCCTTTCAATTTAGAAACTTTTAGTTCAAGTTTAGTTAAATAAAAATCTTTTGGTAACCTGCCAAGTTTTTCCCAGTGCATGTGCCTTGGCTGTTGTTCCTCTGGTGGGCTGGCAGCCACAAAATCATCAACTCGAGATTCAGATGCTAATACAAAATCAGCTGCGACACATTCACATAATCCCGGGGAATGCGTTTTGCATCGCTCCAGTCATTCCGCACATTGGTCTCGGCAACATTGTAGGCTATTTCTGAGGAATTTTTATTCTAACTACTTGCAGATTGTTTTACTTATCAACTGATTGGTAATTTCGAAGCAACTCTTTAGACATATAGCACTAATCGTTGCTGCAAAAATTGTGTCACTGAGCTCGTAAGTTCTCAACTTTATACCAACAGAAATAGCATACACAGAAAAATAAAACACAGGCTATAATTAAACACTTATTTCACAAAATCCCCGCTACATTTGCCACCGCGAGATGGCCTCCAATGCTCGTGATTAAACATCAACATAAATAAATGGCAAGTAGAACAACCCGTCCGTTGATGCGTTTCGTCTACTTCGTCACTCTGGCGTATGAATGAATGTCATATTCTCAAATGGAAATGACGAACTGCTGACAGGTGGAGGCATCTAATTGGGCTTCTTAATTTTCTGACACTCTTGGATTTAGCGAAACGCCTCGCCTCGGAAAACCAGAGCAGCAGACAATTGGGGATGCGAGATGTGCGGCGGATGAAATTCCGCGGAACTCCTCTCGGGTTAGCGATGTCCCCGGCCCCGGTCCCGGTCCCGGCCCCATCCCCGTCCCCGTCACTCTGCCCCGCCGGCATCCGACTGCCGCAATTGGCAAGAGGCGACTGAGCGTATCGGACAACCACGCGTTCATCATCGTAATCATCATAATTCGCTGCCAAAGCCGCCAACCAGCCGAATGCCGGACCCCGAGCGCAACAACATCAGCATCAGCATCAGCAGCGGATGCTCAAGCGAAAATTGTCATGCGAACAGTGAGCTACAAGTCGTAAGATGGGTGAAGTTTTGGGAATATTGTTCAAAAGGATATTTTTTTGGGAGAATATTAAAATTAAAATTCCCAAATAGTTCTGGCAAACAGCTTATTGGTTAGGCTACATCGAGCCCGATTTTTGGGTAAGTAAACTAATTTTTTCCCTCCCCTCTCCCTGTAGTTCCCCACCACTTCCCCTCGCCAGACGTCGACCTGAGCGCCTATTTATTGGGCGGGACCGCATCTTCAGCATCGGATCCGCCGGATCTCCCCGACACCAATCTAATGGAAAATGTAAGATCATTGTTCCCTCTGACGTCGTCTCCCGCCTGCTGGACCTGGCTGGCCTAATCTCCGCTCCTAACGGACTCCACTGCGCTGAAAGTCACCCAAGTCCATCTCAGTCCATCTGGCCTGGAGCAGTTCATCCAAGCGATCCAATGCATCAAAAAGATGTTCAACCCTGTGCAGTAGCCGCGTGTTTGCAATTGAAACACTCAGGCCAAGGAGATCGGCCAAAAACAAGGAAGAGGAGTCCCAGGCTACAGGTATATGTAGAGTCCTTAACCCTAGACCTGGTTCTTTAATGTCCTTCTTTAATGTTTTTTCCCGTCTTACAATTTAAGGTAATTCCAAAATGTTCTACAGCTCAGATTTGATTGGTACCAAGGATCTGCAGCACCATCGGAACTGAGGCAGTGCGTCGAGGCGATCAACTGTTTAAAAAAAGACCGAGACCAAGAAGATTGCCGATTGTACTTATTAGATTTCGCGGCTTGTGGATGAGCGGCGTGTTTCCATGGCGAAGCGTAATAAACTTAAACTGGTATCACCCAATTCTGAATATGCAATTAGTTTTTCTCTATCTATTGTAGTCTTCCAAATCTAGGCGTTCATACGGACAGACGGACGGACAGACGAAACGGGCGGACGGACATGGCTAGATGGACTCGGATGATCAAAAATTTTCTTTTCCATATTATTGCAGATGCCAAAATTCTTAGGAGAGCNCTCTGCGTGGACACTGAAATTTCGGATATCATTAAAAACTACGAGTATTTCTTGACAATTTTAACCACGTTTCACTGTGGCCAACGTCGCCTTGGCCACTCATCATCGACCGGCAAAAGTCGAGCATGATGAAGACGAAGACGAAGACGCTGCTGAGATGCCGCGATGCCGAGATGCCGAGATGCTGAAGCTTGTCACTTGTCAGTTGTTTGTCATCTGACATGCATGTGAGTGATATATAAACACACACGGACCGGCGGCCTCAAAATGCTAAGATGCTGGGGATGTCGAGATGCCGTCGGGCGAGCATTATCCATATCCCATCCCATTTCATCCGCGAGCCGGGCACTTAGTCGAAATTCTCGCGTACTTAGCGGCGATGTACCATGTACCATGCTCGCATTTTGGGGCCAACTTTCCGTGCCGAGCAGTCACTCATTTCGATGTGTTTTTGCTTGTTTTTTGTCAGCGAAATTTATTGCTTCATTTGTTGCGGGCCACTACCTATACGCACTGTACTGTACAGTACTATGCCACAAGCATAGGGCGACGTTCTGACGCTTTAGTTAGTCATATTTTTTTCACATTGTCAGTGATATATCATCGGACAAGTGGTGGCCACCACATCAGCCAAAAGCGAAAGCAAAAGCAAACCCCATGAAAGCGAAGTGACATTGAATAACTATGCATCACCTAAAGATCAAGTGCCACTTCCGTTCGTTTGAATTCCTATTTGAGAGTCTGCGACAAATCAATCACTTTGCCACGTCCTCCGTATGCTAGGTTTTCCCAGTCTCTGGCGTTCGAAAGTGTTTTGCAATGTTTATTTTCGGGATCGGCTATAGTGAATCAGCAAAGAACTTTAAATACTCGTATTAAATGTCCAACAAATTACTGTAACATGTTGTGGGACTATACTGCGATGTAATCTGTTTGGCATATTAGTCTTGAAAACATTCAAAAATTCATTCATGTTTCTGTCAATCTTATCGATTTGCTTTCACTTCCGAGCAGTTAAGGCTTCATCCGTTGAGGCACAACACTTCCTTTTAAATGCTGACATCCATCAAATAAAACCGAAATTCGCTCATCATCTACACCCTGGTTTAATTGGAAACTTTTGTCTTTTGTCTTTGGGCGGCTGGGCGGCCGTTTGGTGGTCAGAAACACGTGCCTATCCCATCTGTTACGCATTTGGGATGGGCTCCCAAGGATTTGGGGGCAACATTTCCTGGCAGCGTCGCATTTATTCGTCATAAGCGAGGCAAGAATGCGGAGCGTCACGTAGTTTTGATTGACGAAACACAGGCAGGCGGCACAGTGAACGAACAAAGGCAGAAGTCGCAAACTAAGTTTGTCCTGACAAATCGTTGGGGCGCCGGAACTTTTTGCAATGCACTTCGCACGCAGCTCCTCGTCCTCCGGCCGAAAGGATTCGTTTTGTACGTGCGGTTGTTGTCCTCCCTGCACATACACACATATATTTCTACAAGTTATTTAATCTCATCTGTCCATCAATCTGTCCATCAATTTGCCAGTCAGTCACTCGCTCGCTCGCCCGCCCGCCCGCTCACAGGAACGCAACCACGCCCATAGCTGCTGGCCCAGGAGGAGGACATCGAGCTCCTTTCGGATAGACATTGTGCTTCGGAGTAACTACCGATGGCTGTCCATCATTTTGTCTGCTCTATAAATTTTCTATTTTAAATTGACAGCGACTCGTCCGAAACTGAAACTAAATCGTAACCGGGCAAAATCGAATCGAATGGAATGGAATGGCTTCGAATGCCTTCGAATGCCTCGGCTTGGCTGGCTCTCCGGCTTGAGTTTGAGTGAGTGAGTGACGGCCTGACATCCTGTCTGGCCAAATGAGTGAATGAGTTGGACGGCTTGACGTACTCCACTCCCCCTACTCAGACGCCCATCTATTTAGTGCTTGAACTTGAGTCCAGAAGCCAGAAAGGGTCCTGCCTCGATTGCCATGTTGCATCGCATTAAATGGCCAAGGACGAGAAATTCAAGTTTAATAAGTTCAATCCCATTTCTTGGTCGCTCATGTGATTTTCGGGCGTGGTGGGTGGCCCGGTGGAATAATTGAATTTTAAGCTGCAAATCGGTAAACTTCACATGACAGGTGAAGGCTGTTTGGGTTCACTTAGCAACTGGCATTGGCCATGAAAAATATGGAAATTCATTACCCTCGTACTAGGTTATTGCAAGATTTATATTTCGAGGGACTGTCATTACATATACGACCACTTCTCATTGATTTCATGATCTCAAAAGCCGATTGCCTGCACCTCTAGCATTCGATTAATTCCTCCTGAAAGGCAGGCACTTGTCCCTCTGTGAGTGAACCTTTTGTGAGGGCAGCAATTATTTGGTTGACTTGAAGGAACTCAAAACAGTTTATGCGACACCCTCGCCCATTTCCCACGTTTTGTCATTTGCGAAGACGGCCTGTGGAAAATTTATGCAACTGCCCGAAAGGGGGCGACGGCCGACAAAGAGTTGAAATTGTCTGTTTGCTTTAAAAATGATTTTCACTTGACTGAAAAATCATTATCCCTAAGGTAACACGGGGCGTTTTTCTCTTGTGTGCGGCTGTGCTTGCGGGGGAGGAAAATGCGGAAAGTTCATGGCCCGTTGTCCCATGTCCTTTGTCCAATGTCCGTCAACTGTTGGACATGCGTGTGCGGGGCATGTGTGGGGGTGTGTGCGTTTTCCGACCGGGGCTACATTTTCTGTGAGTATGAAAGGATAGAAACCTGTCCCTGACAAGTCATCGTCAGCTGTCAACTTATTCTTTTGAAGTGTATTTAGTTGTGTTGCAGACGCCGTCGTCGTCGTTTCACTTGGCAGACAGAAGGAAAAGGCCAAGAAGGACACGGGGGAGGGTTGGGTCCTTCTGCCAGGCTGTGTTGGCCTGGTCAATTCACCGGCCATCGGCCAACGGCCACCGGCCACCCGCTTCCCGCGCTGACGGAATGACTGAAAGATTGAATGCTGCAGACTTTTTCCTTCCTCGGCACCGTTCCCTTCCCTCGGAGATGCTGATGCTGTTGACACTGACACGTAATATAAAAGTAACGCTACAGTTAATGTCCAGTAACTGGGCAAAATGTCAGCCACGTCCAATAAATGCAAACACACAGACTGTTCTTCTATCTCTTCTGAAACGCAAAAACATACATATGGAGCGAAGTAGACCATTTAACCTATAAAGGTATGATAAGACAATACGTTCAGGAAAATCCAGCCACGTTTGAGACAGGCTTTGAAGAAGATTTCTTCTTAAAGCCAATAATACATATCGTAAACCATTTTTAGCATGATTGGTTATAATTTTTTGTATACAAGTAAAGAATGCATTGCCTGAGAATCCTTGCGATCCTTTCAGTTTTCGCATCGATTCTCGCTCATTTTAGGGGTTCGTGAATCCTACTCCAAAAAATAAAACATTTCAATTAAGGGAAAATTTCTCAACTTTTTCTGAGGCTGCAAACCTGCAGCTAAGCACAAATTTCTATGGAGAGCAGACGGCGAAGTTCGTCAAATCAAAAACTGAAAAGTGACGAACTCTGTCCACCCTACGACGCAGGACAAGGACCATTTTAAGGAAGTCAGGGGCGGAGATGGAGGCGAAAAGTACACAGAAGCCAGGAGGCCACCAGGAGCAATGGAAAGGAAAAGGATGTGTCGCCGGGTGGAAGGATATGCTGACGAAGTACAAGCACAAGATGGACAAATGAAAAGTATAAGGAAAAAGGACAATATTGGACAAGCTTTACCTCCCCCGCCCCCCCGCTCACATGCAGCGGCAAAAGCTAACGAAGGGGTAGCAGTGGGCGGTGGGTTATCGGGGATGGGGTCTGGGGGCTGGAAAAGGGGTCTCGACATCCTGACGAGATCCAAAGCGACAGGCGAAGGCAACAGCAGTTGGTCTGACTTGAGATTGAGTTGAGTTGATGACGAGCGAGATGACAAGTTGAAAATATTTCTAATGAAGGACCTTTTCCTAACACAAAGGACCGCCTGTATGCTCTCACCCACTTCCAAGCACAAGGCAAATCAAATTGACAGATTTATATATTGTCTATACATATGTACACGGAATGTATGCTTTCTGAAGAACAGAATCAGGCTGCATTGCTCACAGAAAAAAAGACTCGACTTCAAAAAGAATTTTATATTCTTAAAGCTTAAAATTTTGGTTTGGTTGATGAATGGGACATAAGCGTTGCTGCTTCAATAATAAAATACAAAGTTACGTAGAAAAACATATCACATTTAATCAATACATAGAAGGACATAATCTATTGCTCTATTATTATCACTGATTTTATCTAATATATTTTATATTTCTTGCAAACGCCTTTTATAGACACTTTTCTTTGCTGTGGCATCATAATTTAGTTAGGCTCTTTCTCAAAATTAGGGCAAAACAAACTGATGGCAGAAAAACTTAAGAAAAAGAAAGGGCTGAAGTATAGAAGCTGGATGGCTGGACGGTTAAGTCGCAGGACAGGACTGAGGACTCCCTCTGAGGCATGAGAAATTACAAAGTTACTCGCTCGCTCGCCTCCAGTTGTCAATCCGTTGAAGGATCTTTGTTATCTGCTCGAATGCACATACGGGCGGGTGTTTTGCTCCGGCGGACGGTGGCAGGATGCCGGCAGGACGACATTTGGTTTGACGAAGTCGCCCACCGGCCGAACCAAGATGGGCAGGCTGATGTCGCCGAGTGGATAGATAAAGATAAAGGATTTGTGATAAATGAAAGGCAAGAGGCGTATGAAGGCGGCCAGGAGGGCAAAGAGGAGAAAAAAAGGACTCTCAAGTCCGAGCTTTGTCCTCTGTGCCCGACATCCTGCTGACAACTTCGTCACCGGCAGGACAGCATTCGCTTAACTTTGATGTGCCCGCCGCCCCTTGAAACCCTTGCCGCCGCAGGTTGCCCCACTTCTGGGGAAATAAGATGCTTGCAATGGGCGACTGCATGCTGATTGCACTAGTTTAATTAAAGTGATGGGAATTAGTGGAGCGTAGTTGATGAATTCATTCAGTCCTGGTTTTTTATTTCAATTTCAATCTATCTTTGTGGAGTCATTGCTTTTAACTCAAGAGGCGCAGGCCTTCAATGCTTATATTTTCAGCTTTCCAATTGTATTAAACTAATGACCAACCCATGAAAACTTGGAAATAACCGCCAACATTATGGGGCCGTGTTCAGAGACAAAAAGCTGCATCTTCAATTATTGCTTTTCTTTATTTTTCACGATTTTTTTGCGACAAGTGGAAAGGCAAGACAAGAGGGCGAACCAAGGCATCGGAACGGAAGTCTAGGGCCTTGTCGATGTCTTCAAATGTGTCTGCGACACGCGATGTAATGTTCCGGTTGCATCCCATCCCCGTCCGCACTCCTTCCTGCATTTTCCTTCAATTTTCCATCATTGTATCTCGCGGGCCAATTTCTTTTTGCATTTGGGGGAATTTTTCGCGCCTTCGCTGCAGCCATTTTTTGGGCATTGTCATCGTCGTTGTCGACGGCGGCTGTTTTCTTAATTTCTGATTGAACTTCTCTGTTGACGGAATCTCTTGTCGCTTTTCTTTTCCTGTGTCTGCCCCGGAATGAGTGTTCGTTTCGAGCAGATGTGTTTATTTCCCATCCGCACCACTTTCCATTGTCTTGCCACATCCCATTTTTCCCTCGAAGTCTGTTGATATTTTGGCTAAATAATTGAAAAATTAAAGAGCGACTTTGGAGGCTGGTTTGTGCAACTCGCTCACCCAAAGGATTTTAGACTCAAGTGGCCGTGGCACCTCGTCATATTGCGATTCAATTTATTTTCCTGCCCCACTCTCTTGTTTGTCTTTTTCTCCACTGTCACAATATCGACAAACCGCCACTGGACGTCCAGGCGGGCGAGCTGCCCTCCGGTCAGTGTCTATCCGTCAAGGAGCAACGGACGGCACGGAGTCTCGAAGGATTTTCAATCGAATCTGTCAAATATCTGGAGAACCGTCAATCAACCCGAAAAGCTCGGTCTCGTTTTTTGCTCTCATAGTGCCATCGCGCTGAAGATGACGACGATGCGAAGGAAGATATGGAAGATATGGTTGTTTGGATGGCAGATGATGAAATCACCTTTTACCCCTCTCCTGTCACTGCTTCCAGTGGAACGCACACATACTCGCACCGTTGATAAATCGGGAAGGATTAATCATTGATGACCGGTCGCACGGAGCTGTGATGAAAGTGTTTCAGAAGCACGATGTCAACCCCCCGATATTTCATATTTTCAATTTATTTTTCCAATTTATTTCTAGACGGATTTTGTTAAATTGACCGATTTGCAAGAGTTATAGTTATGACAAATATGGACCAGGACTAGTGTGAATAATATTATACCTCTCAGATAAACAGTGAAATTAAGTTTACTCCTGTTAAAAACTCTGGATAACTAAAGAAAAAACTCCTGCCACAAATTCAATTTACAATTCATAAAAATCAATTTCCAAGGCGTTCGCAGCCGGGCAACGAACGATCGCAGGTTGACTTCGTTGGCCCCCATTTACTTTTCCTCCTCGAGTGCCATATATTTCGTTTTGTTTATTTGCCACGCCAATGCAAAAGCCTCAAATCAACTTCTTGACATTGCCGCCGGAGAGTTTCGATATTCGGTTCCCAGACTCGTATTTGTTGCACATTTTTTTCACTTTTTTTCCTGCCTGCCTGCCTGCGCGGAAATTGAAATTTGCTTACAAAGTGAAGGCGGATCGATGGCGAGGCGAGCGATCAAAGTCACTGGATTCGACGGCAAAAAACACACAGCATACAAGGCCCAAGACGGCCGGTTATCTCTCTTGGCCTGACAGGCGAATCCGACCACCACCTCATCCTTGTAAACAATACACGGAAAACAAATGTTCGACCAGCGAAAAATCAATTTTCTTTCTCTGATTTGCAGCACCATTCAAAGTGCTCGAACAAACGTGTTCATTATGTTTTTATACCATGTACCTTAAGGTACAAATGGTATATTAACTTTGTGCAAATGTATGTAACAGCCAGAAGGAGACATCTCCGAC